>QHHH01000074.1:0-250448 GCA_004367485.1 Fusarium citri
CCCCCTAGAAATGGAACCCCACCACAAGAGCCTCTATTGTTGCAGCTGGAATTAGACTTCTCCGGGAATCTGATTGGTTGAGTCTATGTGGGGTTCCATTTCTAGGGGGGTACCACGTCCCCCTTCGTTGACTTACTGTTTCTCCCACCAAGCGCCACATCAGCCCCTCAGTCCCTGACAAGCACTAGGCTGTAAAGGGAATATTTTGTAAACAAACAATGCGAACCTGGGCTCCTTAGCCATCAACACTGCTTCCTTTCGGATTCAATGGACTAGAACAACAACACCAAAATGCCTGCACGAACTACCGCCCGTTCAACGAAATCTTCGGCTACGAGGTCCTCCCGCGCCTCGTCAGCCTCCGAAGTTATAGACACCCCTGATAATGCGTTACGGACCAAAGTCTGTGCTATCTTTCGTGATGCACAGAGAACAACAGCAACACACCGAAAGCTCGTTGTGAATTTACGAAAGATTCAAGAGTCATGCGCCTACGAACCAACGAACCCCGACCAATCCCAAGTCGAAGAATTTGACGAAGAAGCATTCAATCGCGAGTTTATACGCTGCGTTAGCAAGATAATGCCAGTCAAGAAATCGGAGAGCGTTGGAGAAAAGTCAATTCGATTTACCGGTTTGTTCTTGCAACATGCGAGTGCAAAGGATAACGAGCTATTGGGAGAGATCGACCAAGATGCGAGCGTCATGCCGGAGACTCCAAGCACTCGCCTGACTGCGCAACTGCTCGAGGCAATCCTCCCCATGCTGACCGCCAAAGACAAGGTGGTCCGCTTCAGATCAACCCAGCTCATTTCGCACATTATCAACTCACTCGACGCGATAGATGACGAGCTATTCCAGAAACTTCGTCATGGATTACTTAAGAGGATTCGCGACAAGGAGGCCATGGTCCGCTCTCAGGCGGTGCTGGGTCTTGGCCGCCTTGCAGGAAACCAGACTGAAGGATGCACCAACTCAGATGACAGCGATGATGATGACAGCGGATTGCTCGCAAAGCTTCTGGAAGTCCTTCAACACGACCCGAATGCTGATGTGCGAAGATCCCTTCTCGTCAACCTCCCTATCTTGCCAGAAACGTTGTCAGTGCTGCTCGAGCGCGCACGAGACCAAGATGCAGCGACTCGAAGGGCTGTTTATTCACGGCTGCTCCCTGCTCTAGGCGATTTCCGTCACTTGTCCGTTAAGATGCGAGAGAAGCTTCTGCGATGGGGTATTCGCGACAGAGATGAGAATGTTCGAAAGGCCGCAAGCCGCCTATTCCGAGAGCGATGGATTGAGGACTGTGCTGGTGCACCGCCCCAAGAAGATGGCGCGGCTGCGGAACCAGCACCTCCCAACTTCGATGGCCTCTGTGAGTTGTTAGAACGAATTGATGTGGTCAACACTGGCGTTGAGAACGGCGTTGCTCTGGAAGCAATGAAGGGTTTCTGGGAGGGACGCCCGGACTACCGTGAAACGGTTGAGTTCGACGATAACTTTTGGGAAACCCTATCTGCCGAATCGGTCTTCATGGCAAGGAGCTTCAACGAATTCTGTCGTGTCGAGGGCGATGGCAAGTATCTGAACCTGCTTGAGGAAAAGTTGCCCGAGGTGACTAAGCTCGCGTTCTTCCTGGAACGGTACCTCCACGTTCTGGTTACTGCCGTTAAGAGAGTAGCAGAGGCAGACGAGGATGATGAGGAAGAAGATACAGTGGAGCAAGAGTTTATTGTTGAGCAATTGCTACAGATCGCATTGACCCTCGACTACTCTGACGAGGTTGGACGACGCAAGATGTTTACCTTACTTCGACAAACCATCTCGATCCCCGAACTGCCCGATGAAGTTACAAAGCTCGCTGTCGAAGCGCTTCAGGGCATTTGTTCTCCAGATGCTGCTGGCGAGCGAGAGTTCATTAGTATCGTTCTCGAGTCTGTAGCTGACGTTCACGATACTATTGTTGATGACCCCCCGCCAGACGATGCTGAAGACAGCTTCCACTCGGCCAGATCAGAGGTCAGCGGCCCTAGCACGCCGACTAAGGGAAGCAAGCGAGGCGGCAGCCCTGAGCTCAGTGAGGAAGAAGCGCGAGAGAAAGCTGTTAGGGAGATTGTTGTTAACATGAAATGCCTGCATATCGTGCAGTGCATGCTTACTCATGTCTCCAGCAATCTTCAAGACAATACTGACTTGGTCGCAATGCTTAATAACCTCGTTGTACCAGCAGTTCGCAGCCACGAAGCGCCCGTGCGCGAGCGCGGTCTGGTCTGTCTTGGTCTCTGTGCCCTCTTGGACCGTTCTCTTGCTGATGAGAATCTGAGCTTATTCATGCATTTCTTCAGCAAGGGCCACACAGCGCTTCAGATCACAGCACTGCATATCCTTACTGATATTCTCAATGTGCATGGTGCTCAGCTCCTATCATCTACTCCTGGACTACTCAAGGTTTACGTCAAGGCGGTCAAGGGCGGTTCCAAAGCACCTGAGGTTCAAGCGGCCGCGACCGTTGCTGCTTCAAAGCTTTTGCTTGGTCGCATTGTAAGTGAGGAAGAAGCATGCCAAGACTTGCTTAAGTCACTTGTGATCGTCTACTTTGACCCTTCCTCTTCGCACAACCAGACAGTACGACAAGCTCTCAACTACTTTCTCCCCGTGTTTTGTTTCTCTCGAGCAGAAAACCAGGATCTCTTGCGATCCATTGCCCTTGATGCAATCCACGCTCTATTCAATATCCGTGAAAGTTTAGAGGATGACGATGTCGATGTCGACGAAGATATGGTTAGCATGACTGCCATTGGAGCTTGCTTGGTAGACTGGACCGATCCTCGGAAGTGCTACAGCCCTACAAATCTATTGGACACCGAAAAGAAGGTGGTGAATGGCGATGTTCATCTGGACTTTGCTATGGATATCCTAGAGAAGCTACAAGGCAACATCACAAGTGAGTTACACATTCAACCAAGCAAACTATATACTGATTCTTTGATAGGAGAGGAAAAGAAGCTCATCGCCGGGCTTCTCGGAAAGCTCCACGTTTCACCTGGTTCAAGCGAGGAGAAGCTTCGTGAGGCTTACCAAGAGGTCAGCATTGCTGTCGAGGAAGGCCTGCTGTCTGATGCCCCTAGCCGCAACCAGCTTTACAAGATTCATGTCAGTCTGGGCAAAATTGTCAATGCTCTTGATGAACAATCACAACCAACCTACCGACGTGCCAGTAGGAGCACGTCGGTGCTTGCAGACCAACAATCCCCCGAAGAGGAGAAGTCTGTTGTAGAAGAACCAAGTATCAAGGAGGAGGAGGAAGACAGCGATAACACAGTGGTCCCCAAAGAAGACAAAGAATCACTTGTAGATGATCTCTTGTCGGATGGTGATGATGTAGAGATGACAGACGTCTGAACAAGCAAGCATTTGATGAAGTAACGACCTGGGATTTGGACGAATTATCATGAGATGAGGCGGATACCTGGCGGTTTAGAACGGGGTTGGGACTTTGGGTTACGGGATATATATCTGATTCACTATTGTTTGTAATTGTAGTCCCATTTGAAGCTTAAGGCCAATGAGCACTTGTTTACATCCATCTCGAATATTAATGTAGGGAGACATCATTTATGCTTTTGTTGCGTGATCCTAGCCAGAAGAGCAAACCACCAAAACCAATATTGATCAGCAGGTGTTGACCTAAACTCCAGGCCATGCAGTAAAGGTACTTGGGTGAGAAAACAGTCCAAATAAAAAGATGTGTTCTCAGCGAAGTGCAAGCTGCCATAACCAATGCAACTGTTGCCGAGACAAACACAGTTTGCAGGGTGATATACTGCAAGAACGCATTCCGTTGGCCCTCGTGATACTTGCGAAGTAGGAGCAAATTAGCAGCAGAGGTCCAAAAGATGGGCCCGGCCCAGTTGCTGACGAGAGTGAGGAAGCCAACAGCAAAGAAGTTAAAGCCACTGATACCGTTATAGGCACTTGAAAGATCGACCGAGGAGATGGCGTTTGACCCGCCAAAAGCAAAGAAAGTGGTGTACTGAAGGAGAATAGCTGTAATGGTGATTCCAGTTACAGAGAGGTCAGTGGCTTGGAGTGCATGGAAGAGAATGTCAGACAAGAGGAAGAGAGGGATGTTGGTAGCACGGGATTGGGTCATGCCGAAAAGAGTATAGAGATGGTGGAAGAGGTATGCTGTCGTGAAGTTAGTTATTGTGTAACCATCCGTGCAGCAAATAGGGGTTCTTACCTGATTGCATCTGTCCGTTCCGGCCTCCGGTGAACGATCGGTAGATGCCATATCCAAACAGGACACCAAGAAGTATGAAAGCGGTTCTAGCTCTCCAAAGCAACGACTGGCCTACGAATAGATCGTTCAAGCTCCTGGCGAAGCCAACAACAAGCTCAGGAGCATCTTCACTAGTGAAGTCAAGCTTGAAGCTATAAGCAGACATAAGCAGAACTGAAGTGATACTCGTGCTCGCCAAGGAGGGGAGACTTTTGAGACGAGCGAGCAGCCGGAATGACAAGATCATGTATCCGAAAGTGATGATGCCCCAAAGTGATTGGGGATACGTGACGACGAAGCTTTTGACAATGTCAGGGTTTCCCGCGAACTTCTGTCCGGTTTGATTCCAGCCTCTGGTAATTCTCAACGCCGCGAGGGCGACGATTACCCAAGCAGCCTCTTCCAGACTGTTCGTTCTATTATCTAGTTAGTAACTCAAAGAAACATCAGCGTTGTGTTTACCATGTACGTACCTTCGGACATGTAGTACGCCCTGGAGTAAAAGCCAGATGCTTGAGCACCAATACCAGAAATGCTGTTCCTCCTCGACATAACTACTGGCGTACATCATTGCACCGTAAGCTAAGGTCAGAAGGCTAAAAGGGAGAATTTGGCCATCACGGTGAGCCCCAAGACTAACGGCCACCATTGCGCTTGCGATTGCAGCAATGGCAGCAATTGCTTGACCAATATATAAATTTGGCATATCATAGTTGGAAGCCATGCTACTCATCAAATCTTGAGCCCGTCGAAGCCACTGAGACGTTTCGTCAAGCCATTTCTGGTCTAGACTGTCACCGGTTGCGAGAACGTGAGCCTCTCTGTCAATCTTCCGCCATTGGCAAGCCAGCTCATTGATCTCAGTCTTCTCCAGAGAACATGGGTCAACATTGCTTTTTGAATCGAAAAGCTCGCTACCGAACGCAGCAGTAACAATGTTGAGAATTTGTCGAGCGTTGCGGACGAGGATCTGGACCTGGTCACTAGTCTTGTGCCAGAAGGGGAGGAAGTCAGGAATGAAAGCTCCGAGGTTGTTCTTTGATACAGGGAATCCCAACAAAGCAGCGATAGTCGGTGCCAAGTCAGATTGCTCAACCATATAGTAGTAGTCAAATTCATCCTTTGGCTGAGCTGGTGCAGGGAGCTTTGAGGAGATCGACTTGAGTTTAGGAGACATGAAAACCAGAGCGGGCGATGTTTCGCCAGGTGAAGAAGCACCATGGTTCCCAGCATCGTTCATTCCGTGGTCACCACATAGAACGAGCAGGGTTGAATCCAAATGCGGCTTGGTCTCCATAGCTTCAAAAAGAGTCTGGACAATGCTGTCCATCTCTTGCTGTTTTGGAACCATGTTCGAGCTTTTATCACGTTAGTCCGTAAGCAACATGAACCGCTTCACAGGAACAAACCTTTTGGGTCCGGCTTTATGTCCAATATGATCCAGGCCAAGGTAGTGGAGGACCATAAGTCCCCAGTCGTTGTTCTCCAGCTCAGGAGCAATGTTTCTGGTGACATTGTTGTCCACTTCAGTAAAGTCCTTTGTCAATGTCAGTAACATTTCTCCCAAGCAGAATACGGGAGGCATACCGCTACAAAGAAACTGGAAGTTCCATCTTCACGATCAAAGGTGTTTGGAAATAACTTCAGCCAAGTGTCATCCCCGTACATCAGGAGCTTGCCCATTTCCTTGGCCTTGATCTGAGCTAGCCAAGTATCCTGAGATGCAAGAGTTGATGAAGTATCAGCTTCATCGAAATTCAAGATGAGATCAACAAAAGAAGGAATAGACCCAGTTGTCATGGACTTGATCCTTGGCATAGTGACTGTGGGTGATCGCGCATTGGCTGTGAAAGGCATTGCGCTGCCATCTCGGATGAGGCTGGATTGTAGTGAGCTAACATGCCAATGAAACGATATCCGGCTACAATGCGTTACCTTTGCACATAGTTAAATCCCGAGGTGTCCGAATATACGAAGTCGCTATTTCAAGAGTCAATTGAGTGTCAAGTGGGATGGATTATCAGGGATCATCATTCAACCTTCTCAGGGCATCAACAACCATAAATATTAAACGATCGAATGGCGCACCAGGAGGGGAACCAAAGTCGAGGGTCTCAAACTCAGCCAGTCCCGGTAGGAATGGCTTATAAGGGAAGAATCCCAAGGCGAATACGACAATTGAGGCTGGGATTAGAAGATTGGCTGCGACCAGCAGCAGAGTGCGAGAGGACACCATTATATAAGGCAATTATAGAACAAAGGAGTGACTGGGATGGGCACAGAAGTGAAATTGGTACAGGAAATAAAAACTTTCAAGAATGCGCCATCTGGAACAGCGAAATGTGTCAGCCGCAGAAGGGATGGACGTGTCGAGATGAGATGAGAGCGCGGGTATCCATGTTAAAGTGCAATAGCCTTGCCAAGACGAGCTACAAAGGTGGTATTCTATGATTGGTTGAGGTTCGAGTGTTGAGCCACACAAGACAAGGCTGAGACTGAGAGATTGATATGTAGAAATTTCGGGTATTACAGATTCATTGACATTGATTGACTTAAGATTTTGCTGCTAAAACGCCGATCCAGTGGAAAGAAAAACAGAACCTGGTAAACGAAATAATCCATTTTAAGCGCTCTTCTTCTTGCCCTTTGCCTTTGATCGACTGTTGTAAGACTTGAAGACAATCTTGGAAGATTTTTGCTTGCGCTTGTCAGGTCGCTTCTTTTCAATTCGTCCACTTGAAGGCTTCTTCGCCGAGTCCACATCCATTGCTAAACACTCATGTTAATGATGATAAAGAAAGACATTTCAATCAAACTTACATGTCTCGTCTTCCTGGACGTTCTCGTTGGAGTCGGAGTCGACCTCCTCGTCTTGAGCTGAAGAAATGTTAGCAAAAGCTTGTCCGGCTATTCTCAATCTCGAGTTCACTCACTGTTCATGTTCACATCTGAAGACTCAGGCTTGGGCTGCTTGGCCAGCTCAAGGAGTTTGGCAGAAAGGCGCTCATTTCGAGCAGCCTCAGCAGGTCCAAAAACATTTTGGACAAGGCGCCTGTTGTTGGCCTTTCTGGTGCTTGCTCGCGCGCTCTTAGCCATTTTGTCGATATGGTTAAATAAAGATGGTAGGGAAAAAGTCGTTATCGGTCTTTGCTGCTAAGAAAAAAAGTTGGGACGGCCTAGATTTGGCCAGAGGGGCACTGAAGGCTGTGGCGCACTGTGGCTGTATTAGCTTCTGAGACATCGCATTGGAAAACCCCCTGCCTCTGCCTGCTATCACCGCCTTCCTTTTGCAGATAAGATCTGGACTCAGGCAAACATGACATACTAAGTAGCGTGAGAAAGCGACGACGGCAAACTCGAAGCACGCGTAGTAGTAGAACATTTTCTTGCTCTGGGGTACTCCGGTGAGACTTAAGCATACTCGCTGTACGCATGCGCCAACTTTGTTACTCACTTGTGGCGTAGTATATGCCCTTTCTTCTTTATAGCCAACAATTGATCGGGCGCTCGCTCACGGTACCTCTTTCCGATACAGGCTGCACCAGCCTGCGCATCTGCCTTGGATGCGGTTGCCAACCGCGACCACTGCAATCATTATCCAAGCTCGAAATCGGCAGTCGCTCTCTGCTTCACACGCACGTCCGCTCCTTCCCGATAACGATACCAATACCGACCAATAAACGGAAGGTGATATCCTCGACATGGCTTCCTCGGGATTAAGCTCGGTCTCGCACTCTACCGCGCATGCTTCCTCTTCACAAGGTGGTGGAAATCTACGACACGAAGCGACCGCGCTTGCACGACAGGTTAATCGACTGTTAAATCGCCAGCTCTCGTCTGTGTGTCAGGTAAACGGAATTAAGAGCACTGGAATCAAGGCAGACTTGATAGGTCGCATACACCGTCGTAAGTTCAGTCAATTCACATTGAATCGGTTGCCTTGAGCGCTCCACCAAACATGCGATTTACTTACACGCTCCCGTACATCTGCTCTGAATCACAATCTCAAACTATTCAAGACCACAACTAATCATGCCTGTTCTGCTGCGGCATCTAGTCATTCAAGACGCCGTTGACGCCAACGACCCTGTGCGCCTTCAGCAAATCCGCCAGAGCATACACAATAGTATTTCGAATTCACCTATCGGCTCTTCTCCCTCTCGATCGACTTTCTCAAACTCCCACTCCCACTCGCATGGTCATGGTCCCTCGGCGCCGTTCGGCCTGCCCAGCATGTCATTTCCCAGTACCCACGGTAGCCTGTCTAATGGCCAGCGCTTCAACGGGTCGCCATCAGTGACACTTGCTTTTAAGTCGAGTCCCTTTTACCAGATCGAGGCGCGTGCTGGTGACGTGAAGGTTTGCGAAGGTATGTCATGCGTATTCATTTCCAACTCTGGTCGGTATGCTAATGTCATGCCAAGTCATGGCGCAACACCGCAACACGGTAACCTATCCCATCAAACTGGAAGACCATCATTATTTACAGAAGTGTGTGAATGATCCTTCGTACCGAGTGATGGTCTTCTGCGCTGGGGACTGCCTAGGAACGCAAGAAGTCGCTTTTCCTCACCAGTCTGAGCTTAAGGTCAATGGTGGTGACATCAAAGCCAACTTGCGCGGCCTGAAGAACAAACCTGGCTCTACTAGACCGGTTGACATCACCAAAGCGCTCAGGCTTCGACCAAAATATACGAACAACGTTGAATTTACATATGCGTTGACCTCCAAGGCAAGTTTTAGTTAAGCCATGATTCCCCGTCAATCTTGGCATCCCTCTATTGTGTTGCAAGCCTAACATGGCGCAGAAATTCTATTTTGTGATCAACATCTGCAAGATTACTTCTGTTGAAGAGCTTGCAGGCCGTATAGCTAACGGAAAGAAAATATCGATTGAGGCTGTGAAGCAAGAACGTAAGTACGAGCATATTTAACGATTGGATACAACTCTAACGTGCGTTGTAGTCAATGCCAAAGCGCAGGATCCTGATGTTGTAGCAACCTCACAGGTACTGTCGCTCAAGTGCCCACTGTCATATATGCGCCTGGCGCTTCCATGTCGTGGCCTGAGTTGCACCCATCTGCAATGCTTTGATGCCACATCATATCTTCAACTGCAGGAACAGGGTCCGCAATGGCAATGTCCTATTTGTTACAAAACCGCAACCTTTGATCTGCTGGCTGTTGACGGGTAAGGTCTCGATGCATTTCATCAAACACAGTAGTACTGACTATGGTAACAGATATGTAAGAGACATTCTTGCCAAGACATCAAAAAGTCAAGAGACTGTGACTATTGAACCTAATGGTGACTGGCATACCAAGGCCTCTGAAGATAGCAGCCAGGGGCAGACGAACGGCAACTCTGTTAAAAACGAGGATGATGATGATGACGATGACCTGGTGATATCAGAGGTCAACCCTATCGGTCATCGCCGCATGGAGACCCCTAAGAACGCCACTCCAAGTGTCAACACACCAGTGGCGGCGAGTCGTGATAGTTCATCGGCTGGTCCTAGAGGCGTAGCATCTACCAGCGCCAAACGCCCAGTAGCCGCGATCATCGACCTGACCCTTTCTGATGATGACGAGCCAGCTCCGCCTCCCAAGAGGCAGAACACTTCAACGAACGGATACTCAGGGTCAAATGGCGTATCTGGCTCCTCTCCAGTCTCGCCTGATGGATATGGGTATCTCTAGGATGATATCCAGTCTAGAGGAAAGAAGAAGAAAAGAGAACGGAGGGAACGGAGACGCAAGACTTCTTAGAGGTTATCTTATAGCAGTTAATTGTCTCTGACGGACAGCTCATCTAACTGCTTGGTAATTCTGGTGTTGGTTGGCGCTTTTGACTTCAGCATATTCTGACTCGGCGTTGGAGGGGACGGAAAAGGATTCCCTTGTTATCAAAGAACGAGGTGATATAACTAGCGGCATTGCTATTACATTTGTTTTCGCAAGGTGTAAGGGAGTAAATATGCGATAGGGGACTCATCATTAATGATTGATTCCCACTCTCACAGGGGACGGGGAAAGGACAGGCCTCAGTTTTATCTTAAAGAGCAATAAAAAGGCTTGTCTACTTTCATCATCATCCCAAGATTCGGAAATTGTTAAACACAAGAATCTGAGGGATGGCCCGCATGGTTGGACTTTGTCTACTTGGCCCAATGAACCTTGAAAACGGAAAGATTCAATTTGCTTGATACAGCTACCTTGATCACTGACAAAGTTCTCACCTAGATGGCATTCTCGAGTTTCCAAAACGCATAAAATCATTTTTCATTCACGTTGAATAGGCTTGACGAAAATATCGTCGCAGGCATGCCTTCTATCTCGTCCTCAAATCATCATTTCTAGCCCCATTTTTAACAAATATCCTGTCCCATAAACCCAATTGACTCCATAAATTACACAGTTTTCTTATCCTAATCATGCTCCAATATCCTTTCGCTTACTAGGCACCGTCGTCTCGGCCTTCCATGAATCGACATTGTGGATGAGGCAAGCCTCGCCCTGATCACGTCGAGTGAGACGACCAATACGGAATACCTTTTCGCCGCCATCAGCGAGGGTCTTGGAAACGGCGTCAGCCTTCGCAGCCTCGACGGCGATGACCATGCCGACACCAGAGTTGAATGTACGGCACATTTCAAGGGGCTCGACATTGCCAGCCTCACGAAGCCACTTGAAGACGGGGGGGATCTCCCATGAACCGAACTCAATCTCGGCGGCAAGGGATTCAGGAATCATGCGGGGAACGTTCTCGACGAGACCTCCACCAGTGATGTGAGCAAGACCCTTGATGTCAGAAAGGACGGGAAGGAGAGACTTGACGTAGATTCGAGTAGGGGTAAGAAGGGACTCGCCAACAGTGGTAGACTGGTCCCAAGGAGCGGCATCAGTGTAGCTGAGACCGGCGTGAGAGACGATACGACGAGCAAGAGAGAAACCGTTGGAGTGGACTCCAGCGGATCCAAGACCAAGGAGAACATCGTCCTGGGCCATGTCATCCTTTCGAGGAAGCTTGGCATCAGCAGTGACGGTACCGACAGCGCAGCCGGCAGCATCGTAATCATCCTTCTGGTACATGCCGGGCATCTCAGCGGTCTCTCCGCCAACCAGAGCACAGCCGGCTTGACGACATCCATCGGCAACACCCTGGACGAAATCAGCGGCGGTAGAGAGATCCAGTTTGCTGCAGCCATAGTAGTCAAGGAACATGACAGGAGTGGCACCCTGAACAACAAGATCGTTGACGTTCATAGCGACCAGATCGATACCAACCGTGTCGTGCTTCTTCATGGCCTGAGCGATCATAAGCTTAGTGCCGACACCATCAATAGCACCGACGATGATAGGGGCTTGAGGGTAGCCGGCCTTGGACAGATCAACCTCACCACCAAAACCACCAATCTCGGCATCAGCACCAGGTCGCTTAGTGCTAGCGACGGCCTTCTTGATCTTCTCGACGAAGTCGTTACCGGCCTGAATGTCGACACCAGCCTGGGCGTAAGTCATGGAAGCTTGGGCAGCAGAACGGAAGGCACGGTGGGCAATATCCTTTCGGTAGAAAGCGCCCTCAAACTCAATAGCCTTGTTGTCAAGAGCAGCGTAGGCGGCATCAACAGCAGCTCGGAGAGAGTCGCCAACGGCGTTGATAGCGATAACGCGACCACCGGAGGTCTTGAGACCAGTGCTGTCGAGTGTAGTACCGGCATGGAAGATGTTGCAGCCGGTAGGAGGAGTCTGAACAGTCATAGCCTTGCCCTTAGGATAAGAACCGGGGTAGCCACCGGAAGCAAGAACAACAGTAGCGCTGAACTTGTTGTCAATGGTCAGCTTGCAGTTGTCAAGGTACCCGTTGGCACAAGCAAGCATGATCTCAGCCAAATCAGTATCGGCAGAAATGAGAGGAAGGACAGTTTGCGTCTCGGGGTCGCCAAATCGGACGTTGTACTCGAGGACCTTGGGTCCCTTGCTAGTGATCATGAGGCCGGTGAAGAGAACACCACGGAAAGGCTGCTGCTCTCGTCGCATACCGGAGATAGTGGGCTCAAGAATCTCGCGGTCAATGAGCTCAGTAAGTTCCTTGGTAGCAATGTTTGTAGGCGCATAGCAGCCCATGCCACCAGTGTTGGGACCCTGGTCTCCATCGAAGATGCGCTTGTGGTCCTGAGCGAGGGGCAGAGATCGGATAGCGTAGCCATCGCAGAAGGTAAGAACGCTGAGCTCGTCACCAATTAGGAGCTCTTCGATGACAACCTCGTCGCCAGCATCGCCAAACTCCTTGTCAACCATAATCTGCTTCAGAGCAGCCTTAGCCTCCTCCTTGGTCTGGGGAATGATAACACCCTTTCCAGCAGCGAGACCGGTGGCCTTGATGACGACATCATGGTCAACACTGTCGACGTAGGCGCAGGCCTTGTTGTAATCGGAGAAGTTCTCGTAAGCGGCGGTGGGAACGTTGTACTTCTTCATGAAATCCTTGGAGTAGGTCTTGCTACCCTCGAGACGCGCAGCCTCCTTGGAGGGGCCGAAGCAGGGAATACCTGCCTTTCGGAACCATCCCTCGACGCCGTCAACAAGAGGAGCCTCGGGGCCGGGGACGACCAGGTTAACGCCGTTTTCTTGTGAGAACTTGACGAGGCCAGCGAAGTCCTCGGCCTTGACTGAAGTGACGTTGGAAGTCTTGGGACATCCAGCAGTACCTCCGTTACCGGGAACAGCGTAGATTTGCTCAACTCGAGATGACTGGCTGAGCTTCCAAGCCAGAGCGTGCTCACGGCCACCGTTGCCGATGAGCAAGATTCGAAGGTCGGCCATATTTGTTCGTGGGGGAAAAATGTGAGAGAAAAACAAACAGTACAATATGCGATTCCGAAATTCGGCGGGTGTGAATTGGTCCCAGTAAAACTCAACGAAGAGTCTTGTGAGGTTCTACTTTAGTTGGCCATTGTCAGAAACTCGTAATAATTCATGTGCCCAGTTGACGACTTACTTCAATTGGTTCACCCTTGAGAGTAACCAGCTCTATTAAGAGGCAGAATGTTGGTGGTGAACTGGAACTAAAGTTTATCACCAAACTTTTTTTCGACTTTTCCTTTCCTGCCCCGCGCTCGCTGCTAATAAGCCCCGCGTTTAGAGGGGCCAACAAGACCCATCCTTGGAGTCTTATCGGTCTTATCAGAACGTGCCAATGATGACTCAGCCTCCTATAGCTTGCTGAATCCGGGGAGCAGTGTAGGTATCCAGTGAGCGAGCTTAGCATCACGTACACAACCCTTGGAGCTCGCCGACACCGACATCCCTCATTAGCACCCGCAAAGACTTGCGCATTCCTCTACCCAGGATCAAATAACGAATACCATCCATTAATATTCATTAACATCATATTCGAACGTCCAATCGAACCGCCCATCATGTCTTTTGAACCCGTCATGCCTCCTTTCAACTCGAGCGATCCATCCGCCAACTTCCTCAGCTCCTCCTGTTTAGATTTCCTCCTTATTGAGCTTGTGCCACTGGCTTATCGCGTCACTCACGACCGAGATTCTATCGCCTCAGAACAGAATAGTGCGCCTGCAGATACTGCTTCTACCAGTCATGCGGTCAGCTCCAATGCCGCTGGAATAATGGCTGGCGCTGCAACAAGAAAGGACGAAGAGGAGGATATGGATGCGGTACACTACCGACTGGAGATGCTGGGTTACAGAGTTGGGCAGGGCCTTGTAGAAAGGTGTGCATCAATGCTCGAGGTGTTTGCGCCATGACGACTGACGGTAGTAGGTTTTCGAGAGATCGACCACGATTCAACGATACACTCGACGTCATCAAGTTCCTTTGCAAAGATTTGTGGACGCTGGTGTTCGGCAAGAACATTGATAACCTCAAGACAAACCACAGAGTAAGCGTTCGACGCATATGTGTTATATGGAGTATCGCGCTAACGTTGGCCCAGGGAGTATACGTCTTAACTGACAACGTCTTCCGGCCCTTCTCCCGCATGAGTACAGAAGCTGGTGGTCACGCAATCGTCCGCGCTCAACCGGTATGTTATAGAATGCCTTAATCATCGCACATGTGTCTTGGTTTGCTGACTTTGCGTCACAGTTTCTATGGTTCCCATGTGGTATCGTGAGGGGCGCATTAGCTGCTCTTGGAATCAACACGAGTGTACAAGCCGAGATCAACGAATTGCCGGGAGCCGTGTTTCAAATTAAAACCATACCAAACAAGCCCTAGGAGAGCTGTGTGCCTAGCTATAATATCATGATACCCTTTTTTCTCAACTTCGGGCACAACACGCCAGTTTCCGACTATCGAGCGTCATGAACACATAAGAGCTGAATATCGCCGTTGTTTAGATCAACCCTTGACCAAAACTCCAATCATACCTGAAGCAGTCCCCAGATCCAGTATCGGGGCTATAAAGACATCGACCGTAAATAATCGCCCGGAACATTTCACAGCCTGCGCAAAATCATACCATCAGCAAACGTGCTCATGACTCATATTACTAGGTCTATTGCCATAGCTATGGGCCTCTCGAAGAATGTCCATGCTTCCTCTGGGAAGCCTCTTACTGGGTATTAGAAAACATATCAAACAGGGGATATTCACTTTTGGGGAGGGCTGTGGACAAAGCTAACACCCTTGCTGATGTTGCCCTGGAGGCCCTCGTTGGCCTTGGCCAGCAGAGCCTTCTCCTTCTCGGTAATACCCTCCAAGGGGTTGATGGCCTTCTCAGCACCGTTGGGCTATGTGATGTTAGCAGGTTTTACAGATCTAGAAGTCAAGGATAGACGACTTACGCCTAGCTCAATAGGAACGGAGAAGAAGTCGTTGCCAGTTTCCTTAGCAATAGCCTCACCTCCGGGAACTCCGGGAAGGTAGACATAGCTAGGCTCGACAAGGCCCTTCTCGCCCTTGACAGCGCGGAGAACCTTCTCGGCGAATCTGTACCACGTCAATTGCTGCGTCAAATCATAAAAGCTATGAGTAGCCTACCGGAAACCAGCATAGGCCATGGACAGAGTGGCAGAACCAGCACCGTCCTTGGCCTTGACAACCTCGTCACCACCGAACTGGATTCGGTTCACGAGAGCATCGTACTTGTCGTCAGGAATCTGAACTGCAGGGGAGGCCTTGCTGATGAGGGGGACAATGGTCTCGCCAGAATGTCCACCAATGACGGGGATGTTCAGCTCCTGGGGGTTGGCCTTGCCAATAATCTCAGCGACGAAGGTCTCAGCACGGACGATGTCGAGAGTGGTGACACCAAAGAGACGCTGAGGGTTGAAGACGCCCTTGGCCTTGAGAACCTCGGCAGAAATGGGAACGGTAGAGTTGACGGGGTTGGAGATGACGAGGATGAAAGCCTTGGGGGCAACCTCGGCAGCGACCTCGATGAGACCCTTAACGATGCCAGCATTGATGTTAAAGAGATCGTCGCGGGTCATACCAGGCTTGCCTATGCGGGGGAAGTGGTCAGTCGAGTTTAAAACTGGGGAGGGGTTCCGGGGTCGGACACGCGGGGTTCGACACCGGATGTCCGGGGTACCGTAGGAGCTTCACATACGAGGAATGCCAGCGGGGATGACAATAATGTCAGCGTCCTTGAAGGCAGCCTTAGCGCCATCGTTGGCGGGAAGGTAGCCAGTAGTCTTCTGCAAAGGGTGTGAGCAAATAGTTCGCCTTGGTGGAAGGGAATTATGCATATTCGACTGGGGAAAGTCCGGGGTCGACTTACGGCGCGGGAAGAGATGTGAGAGAGATCGGTAGCGACACCGGGTGTGTTGACGACATCGTACAGGGCGAGCTCGTCAATGTGAGGGGAGGTCTTAAGGAGGAGAGAGAGGGGCTATAATCCATCATCGTTAGCTTGCGCAATTCTGACTGTCAAGAGAGCAAAGCGGTACATACCTGGCCAATGCCACCAGAGGCGCCAGCAACAACTAGAAAGCACGTTAATCTCGGCGCTTCAAGACAACACGAATGCGCAAACAGAATAGGGATCACAAAGATCGCAGGCATCAAGGTGAAGCGGGGTGGGTGAGACGCCGTTCGTACGTACCAGCCTTAACCATCTTGACTGAGGGTATAAGTGGATATATAGTTGAGTAAGAAAGAAGGTAGCTCGAGCAGGACGAGACGGGAGAATCGTATGAAGAAAGAAGAGATGTTGAGATGGAGGAGTGAGAAGGACAGAAGCTGGGTCCAGAAGTGGGAGGAGGGTTAAAATATGTATGTCGCAGGTAGGAAGAAAAGTCTAGGTCGAGGTCGAGGTCGAGGTTGGTTAATACCCGCGGAGGGAGAAACCTTGCCTTGCCTTAGTACAGTACGGTAGGTACATTACAGTACAGCGCTGCGGCAACCACCACGGCGATACATGCCGCACCCTACTAGTTCATCCAAAGGGTACCCTCTTGAGACACGGGGGAGGTAACTTGTTCCAATGGGTCCCTTACAAAGAGGTATGGATGTCTACTGTGCTATCCACCATACCTTCTATGGCGAATTTACTTGAGAATCTGACCCGACTTGATGGGAAACTCTACGGCTAATGACGGAACTGGTGTGTTCCCTTGGAATTTACATGTCCGAAATCTTCACAAGCCATGCACTCTACTGAGATCTATCTCCAGCGCAAGCATGTGCGACTGCGACGCTAGGTACCTACCTACCTACCTACCTACCTACCTATGGATGGATGGATGGATGGATGGATGTTGAGCGGGGAGGGGAAAAGTAACAGGAGCTGTGAAAGCTCTAGTGGGGGTGTTTTCCTTCAAGGAGGGGCTCGTTGCGCTTCCATACAAGGGTCAATGGTCAATGGCTATCATCAACACAAGAGGAGAGGGGCATCATCCACAAATCCAGAACCCACTGCCCATTGCCAGACCTATTGAACCAGGCGAACCAAGAGGCGCGGCATCATCATCTCGCCTCTCTTTCGCCAGGCTTGATATTAATTACTCTCTATCATGAGTTTGTATTTTGAACAATTACGTTAGATACCCTCTCAATACTGTCCACGGCTTTACACGAGGCGGGGTAGTGTTTTAATGGATGTATAGCATGTATGTAATCCTCATGATATTCTGCACCTCCACCATCATGGATTTCCATTCACCCTTTGAATCCTCCCCTCTCGTCCGCCAACTGAACTGTGATTCGCATTGACGATCCGCGCCAGTTGTGGCAGACCTGGCGGGACACTTGGCGTGAGGCTTTGCGCGGGGATTGTGCGCAAGCGTCCTAGACTTTTGGAGCTCATCAGTCACTCTACCAGGTCCCTATAAACGCTACTGATGAGACATCCATATTCATAATGACAATCAGCAAGAGGCCCTGCCACTCTCTAAGGATAGAAACCCCCTCGTCCGTTTCACAGCAGTCCCATCTGTCCAGAACCAGTCTCCGTGAAACCTCGATATGGTTCGCTTCTGGAACCCAAACCTCAATGCACGGGCTATAAACCCTCAGCCCGTGGGGATCTGTCTCCAGTATCCAGGGACCAAAGCTTCCCCTCCAATGGCAATCATAGCAGCATTACCTACAGCACCGGAGGACAAGTGACCGGGCGATCGTCGCAACCCCGAGTTGAGAGCGATAGAACGGTCTTCACTCCGACCCAACTCCGATGAGCGCACCAAATCCAAACTCAAATTGTCCGATTAAACTCCAGACGAATTGATGTGAATGAATATATTTGTTGGTCATCCTATCTTGTAAACCCCACGCAATACGCAATCTATTTGCGGTGATTCTTCCTTCTCTTCTATCCACTACTTCTTTACAAGTGGCCAATGCTATTTACTTATAAGCAGTCCTCGTTGGTGTTCAGACCTAATGACTGCTTTCTGCTGAAGCCTGAAAGTCACAAAGATGAGGGGGCGGCTGGTCCCTCCTCAATTGCCAAATATGGAAATATCGCAATGCGTTTTTACAACCTTTGTGGCTGATTGATTCGCTGCACTTCTACTCACCATAAACCGATTGGCAACCCAGGTGAGACACATGGTATCTTGGTATCTCGGTATCTCAACAAGCAACTTTCGATCTTTTCCGATACTTCCGCTGACAAGAGTCTCTACTGCACTGTAATATCGGGCTCCAGTACAATATCTCACGCTACGTCGTCGCCGGACACTGGTTATTGCAGACGGGAGCTTGTTATTACTTCCGTAACTGGCTCCCGCCTATTGCAAGTCTGCTAACCAACCATAAGGCGAACCTACACCTCGGTCTGGAGATTGATCTGCGTCTAGGTCAACAAACGACTTCCGACTTGCGGCTGCATAAGGACCAAGATATCCCGATATTTGATCTTCTCGATTTGCTTGTTATTGCTCCGGACTCATCCGGCACAGTGACGTCTTTATTTTCTTTCATGAGCATCCTCGGCGGCCTGATACTTGGCATGATCCTCGGTATCTCGTGGTACCGAAGTCATGACCCGACATCTACCGTACCGCACTTGTATATCCAGAGAGAATCGTGAGCTTCAAACGATGCGACAAGCAAGAAACGAACTCGGGCTTGTCGAAATTTATCGGGATTGCCTTGCATTCAATGATTGGATGGAATTAGAGTTTCTACGTCACCAAGCAATATTAAACACTATAGGTACAATAGATCTTGCAAGTGAATTAGAGCGCCAGATGACAGAAATTTCTAATACAATCACATATACACGTTTCAGTCAGGGAACAAAAAATTGAGTTGCCAACGATATCGCCGACGGAATATTCATTCATTTTGAGCTCAATAACTCCAGCCGTGAATGACCCAGAGACCTCGGTTCATGTGCTTTGCCCACTCTGATAATCCCTTTTCTCATCAGGAGTGAGCTATACAGCACCTCCCTAGCTTCATACCCTAGCCTTATTCACAATCCCTTTCTATCTTTGCATCTTATAGCTTAGTTCTCCTCGGAAGCAGCGGCGGCCTTCTTGGCCTTGTTGCCACGGAGCTTCTGCTCGGGCTCAGCCTTGACGGGCTTGTGGGACTGCTTGATGGCGGAAGCGCGCTCGACGGCAGCGGAGCGGAGGTCAGCACGGTAAGAGTTCTTGGCAGCCTGGTTGGCAACGGCCTGGTAGGTCCTGAAGGAAGTTCGCTATCAGCTGAGTTCACTTATATGTTGAACAAGTACAACACAATGGCATTGTATGCAGTCAATACTCACTTGCGGTTGCTCTTGGAGCCGCTGTAGGTGGTCTTGGTGACGTTCTCAGCGGGCTTGTTGGGCTGAGCCTTCTTGGTGGTGACAACAACGGCACCCTTCTCACCAGCGGAGATACCGATGGCCTGTTGATTAATTGTTTAGCGTTCGTTCATCAAGTCGAGACATTCTCGTCGTGGTTGTCGTAGTCGTACCTTGTCGTTGACGAAGCCGGAGTGCTGCAAAGCGAGTTAGCCCACATGATCGATAATCCATGGTTGACCCTCGAATATTGCTTCAATGCGGATCAACCTTCAAAATAGAATCATACCTTGCGGGAGCTCTTGTTGATCAGGTTGAGGGGGTCTCGGGAGAACTGGACACCGCCGTTCTTCTTGCTCTTGGCAGAGTAGCAGTTGTTGTCACCTGCGCGATCGCAAAAAACGTTTCAGTAATTGATCCCAACATGATAGAGCGCATAGTCGTTGGCCGTCTCTAAAAAATCAAAAATTCGCCTAGGGAAAGGGAGACTCACGGACGATCTCCCAGATCAGGTCCGAGGAGATGTTAGAGAGCTCCTGAGCGGTAGACATTGTGATTGTGATTTTGGCGTGAAAATTGACCGGGGAGAATGAAGCTTGAGGTGTCGTCGTCGAGATATCCAGTTCCAAACTGACAAGAGTTGAGTTCAGAGTTGAGTTGTGCGGTGGATCTCGCCTAGGGCTCCAAATATGGATTAGCGTGGCCTTTGAAGTCGAGATCGTTAATTGGTTCCCTTCCAGCGACGTGAGAGTCCAGTCAGAGCCGGAAGCGAATAACCCCTGATGTCATCTGAAAAGGTGCTGTAAGTCAAGCAAAGCTGCTATCAATCGTGCATACACATGTTCTATCGGCAAGAATACATCTTTTCGACATAGATAGAGTCTTCGATAATACCATTATTCCCCTTCATTTGTTCGTATTAACTTGCGTGTTCATGTGCCTGATGCCAAGCAAATACGCGTGGCTTGATTGATTGGAAGAGGAGGGAGCCCGTAGGCCGACTAAAGGTACAGAGTCACGTCAGCAGCCAGTGCTATTCAAACCTCCAGGCTAATCCCATTTGCTTCCCTATCCCCATCTTCATTCCACAGACAAAGGGAACAAGGTTGGACTTGTTCAAATCCGGATCTTACGGAGGGTGGAAAACCTCAACCAACACTAAACTCTCCATTTCGCGACTCAACAGACCGGTCTAAAACTCGAGCAGGAGCAAGAGGCGTCTATCATGCCACTTTGACGCTTGTTCTTTGAACTCTTTCGCTCGCCTTGCGACTTCTCCGGTCTGGCTATTCTCTCATTTGTACCCGATCATTTCAGTCTCTTTTCATCTTTCACCATTGCGCCTCGAATTCTACTCGATCGTCACATACCATACGCCATTCCTCTTAATACAAAACCCATCCGCCCATCATGTCCTACCTTCTCTACTCCGTCTCCTTCTTCACCATCGTCCTCGCCACGGTCCTCTTCTTCACCCGCGCTCACTGGCTCCCTCTCGTCCGACATATGCGACCCCGACTCCCCGGCGCCGACTATATCTACTCTCGACTTCCTAACAGTTTCGCGGGCGACATCGAGGCCGGTCTGTCCAGCACCACCTTTGATTTGTCAGGAAACGTCGAGTCTGGCGATTCACGCGCCGGTCTCGACGATGCAGCCAAGGCCGAGGTCCTGGCCATTATGAAGAAGAGAAGGATGAACTTTGACCAGGCGAGAAAGGTCTATATGGAGAACCGATTTAAGGCCAACGGTATTGGCGCCGATGGTCTGCCGAGAGATCCGAAGTTCGTGAGCTTCTCTTAAGAGTCGCATAGATGGACGAAGTCGGCACTACACTAAGTGCATCACGACGACATCCGATTATAAACGCAATCCTCGATATTCCTTCACGGCTCCTGATGCTACGAGCGTCTATTAAAAATCATATATGAAACTTGTCCAAACTACATTCAGTTTGACTTGAGAAAGAGAAACAACCTTACGTTGGCACACCAGATGCAATTTCCTATACCTCTCGACTTCTTGGCCTTTTTCTTTTATCATGCTTTTCGACTTGCTTTTATATGCACCGGTAGCGCTTGTTGGATTGATTCCATAAATGGTTTTCTTTTATTTTGTTAGCAGCGGCCTGCAGTCACCTCGACTTTTCAGGCAAGGAGTTTAGGTGGAATGCGAAGTTTTATTACTCACCGAGGCAGATTCTTTCTCCTCGGCCAGCTTTGTAGTTTCTTTTTCCTAGCTTCATTTATTCAAATTATTCAACGGATTATTTAAATCATCGTGGTTTTCGCCAAACGCCATAAGTGAGTGAGAACATTACAAAGATCAAAATTTATATACCGAAATCGTTGATCATGAGCCAACGAGCTCACAATATCATCTGGGCGGAATGCAACGCGCATCGACATGCCTCATTGCTGCAGACGCCAAAATCATTCCGTGACATGGACGTCAAAGGTCATCAACTCTACAGTCGTCCCAATGCGGTATGCCACCACATTGGCGAGGGCCACGTATCAGCCACCCGCGCACTTATTGAGTCTTTTTCATGCTAGGCGCATTGTCCGTGTAGGTGCGGTTGTCGCTACCTTCAATCTCCTCAATGAGCTCGTCGACCTTCTCGATCTCCTTTTTCCAGCGACCTTCAGACATCTTCATATCACGCTCAAACATCCACTGCTCAGGCATGCGGTATGTGCCGCCCATACGGTCAAAGGCAGTGAAGAATTGACCATAGTTGACCTCAAAGCGAGAGTGGTGGAGCGAGTGGCATGCCGCACCGTTGACCACAGGGTTGTTGGTGAGATACTCGCCGTCGTGGATCATGACAGACCACAGGTTGACGAACACAAAGAGCGCAACATATGCCATCTTCTGAAGTGGGAAGATGAAAGGGAAGATGTGATAAGGCAACGACTGGGTGAAGCCATCGAGGGGGTGGAAGGCATGGCTGGCGAATGGGGTAGGCATAATCCACTTGTGGTGAAGCTTGTGCAGATACTTGTAGACCAGGCGATGGTGAAGCCAGCGATGTGCCCAGTAGATGCAGAAGTCGGTGAATAGGAGAAACAGCGGGAACTGGAAAAATTCGTACCACAGCCCAGGTCCATCTTCAGTGGTGTCGTAAAGTTTTCCATAGCCGCGGACTTCGAGGAGGAAAAATGGTGCTGTGATGATGGCCATGACCGGCATGGCCTTGTTGGCCGCGATGATCTCAAGGCGGACCTGGTTCTTTATGAATCTCGGATGCTCAAAGGTACGCTTATCGAAAATGAAAATGTATGAGAGTGTTGCAACAATGAAATAAACAAGAAGGCCAAAGATCCTGATCGCATATGTTAGTTGAGATGATCAACAGGGATGGGTATCGACACATACCAAGTGATGAGATATAGTGTAAGGGCTTGACGAAAAGGGTTATCGCGATCCCATGAGCTCATGTACGCTTGTTCTGGGGGCTCCAAGGTGATGAACTGTGTAGCTGGTTTGTAATTCCATGTTGAAAAGGCTTTGGCTGATGTATCGGTTGTGTTTGATGCTGATGGGAAGTCATAGGGAGCTGGACGCTTGGGATAAAAGTAGGCATATGCGTAATCGGCAATGAAGGTGTCGACGACCTCGAGGACGACGTCCATGGTGGGTAATTGGGTCCGTCAGGATGAACCAGAGAAGTCGGCAATAAAGGAGCGAAGGTCGACTCTTATAAGTGGTGCGGCTGGGTTGAGCTGGTGTAAGTGAACAATCCCAGAGACAAACACAAGACAAATACGAAACTGCCAAACCCAGTAAGACTGAGGAACGAGAACTACATTTTGATTTACAGGCGGGACCTATCTTCATTTATCATTGAATCGATCATAGGAAAGGAAATCATATAGTCTGATGCTACAAGGGGGTCGTCGGCGGCTTGCGAGGCGGGGCGGATGTTTACTATCAGGGATGCATCGCGCAGTGGGGTTCCAAAAAGGGACCTGAGAGCTGGATTGAACCAATTGAAGAGCTGGGATGAGAGAGCTTCTGAAGCCATCTTATGATGAAAGACGTACGATACGATAGAACGAGCTCCTGGGCAAGACGACAAGCAGGGTCCTTGTCATTGAATTCTATGGGACTACACCGAATACATGGGGTTTACCTACCTATCTTTCAATACGAATACACATGGTCTTTAATAGGAGTAAATTGACAGACATGGGATCTGTTAAGCACTGAATGGTTGGCCAGATAGAAGAAGAAAGTCGCATGATGAGTTCCGAGGACGCCCGGGCAGTGATGTCTTCTTAAGTAAACTAATGCACGTATTTACATACCGAGTGCATTCAGCGAAGTACAATTACAGGCGTACTGATCCATCCATCAAAGACAAACAGGGGTCAATAGCCCAAAGTCGTCGTCGATGTTGGTCGATGTGGTGTGTTCCGGCTTCTCAGGGCCCGGGAGTTTGTCAACCAATGGAATTTGCCAATTGAGCCTGATGTTCCACTTTCGAACCCTGTGTATCAAAGACTGTTTATTACCCGATATCACGAAGACGAGATATCGAACGATTCTGAGTTCCAAGCGCGGCTCTAAGCAGAAGCCAATAAGATATGTACACTTTTACCGCAATAGAATTGGCAAAACTCAGTATCATCTTGTTCTAAGTTGATATGTTTAAGGCTCAACGTGCATCACGAAAAGTTAGGGTGACCAGTGCTTAATGCGCAACAGCGGATCAATTACTACATGACGCAGAGGGTTAAGAAGCTTACCTTGGTAAGCAGATTAGTATCTACTCAGTCCCTGACGACAGATGTAATACATACTCATTCAATATTGGACAAAAGGCATGGAGGCTCTTCAGGTAACGGTCAATATCTACATCCACTGCACAATATTGAGGTAAAACATCATGAGTTGAGATCACACATAGCAAATAGCTCATCGAATCATTAGACGTCGGGATACGGAAACGAATACGCTGGGGAAACCCTGAAGATGCTGCTGCAGCTCAGGCAGGTACAGAGCCGCTATAATACAGGTACTGGCCTGACATCGTTTGATTTGGGAGCCAGGATTTAGACTACGCTACGGTTTAAACACGGGATTACGAGCCAGAATTTCGGGTATAGGAGAGAATACCTCGCTGAACATCTGGGGACCTTGACAATTCTTCGTCTTACAATACAATACATGTGGCTCGTCAGCCGCATCACACGTCTTCCCAGACCTAAATAAGATTCTCACACTTGTCTAAAAGTCTCCATCAGTGCCCCAGCAACATTACCAGCCCGCCCGTTAGAAATCCAACCAACTAGCTCGGTCAACAGAAATACAGCCTCGAATTTCATCATCCTGCCCGGTACTTTGGAAGTTTAGTGCAGTGGTGCTGTTGCACCATAGGAACTCGATCTTGAACTGCGGGCAAATAACGGACGTGACCACAGTAAGTTGTAAGCATCATCAAGGCTGGGGGCTGGTATCCCAAATACGTCCCAACATTATACATGCCGCTTTGCGTAGCAGTCACTGTGACTGTTTTCTCACACATTAAAGTTATTGCCGGCCTTTTGGCTATCAAGTAGTGACAGGTGTGCGCTGCTGACTTGTATCTCGAGTCAGTATCGTAGAACTAATCACAAACTCTGCAACCATCCTGAGTCGTGAGATTTACCTCTTCACTTTGCTCGATCCGATTTGTGAATAATTGTTTGCTGCAGACTCTCATACAGTATTACTTGGCATCAGCAATGCTACTCATCATCACTGTCAACGCCATCCACTCGCAACTCTTGATCCTTGACAACCACAACTTTTAACTTGTTTTGGCGAGAGGGCTAGGTATGTGGCACCAGTCACCATCCATCTAAACGTCACACAAATGTCGTACAAAACTAGTCAATCCGACGAGACTTGTCACTTTGTGGTGGCGCGGCTCTGTTGATATGATGTGTGTGATATAACCATGCAGGTCAACGTAGGACTAGCGACCCCAATTGGTCCGGAGGAGCCTCCCAGAGCTAAAGGGACATCAGCATGTGGTGGGAAAGGGTTGTTGCGAGCTTGAAAGAGCTAAACTTAAAAAAAACTATCCCGCATGGTTCTCCAGTGTCTCGTCTCGTCTAGTACAAGTACAGGTACAGGTACAGGGTACGTTTCCAGTGATGGAGCGGAGGGTCTCATCCAGATATGGATGATGGCGCGTGAACTAATCGGAGACTTACATCCATAGAATCAAGTTTGCCTTGCAATCTCTGGTGACACAGAGTAGTTTGTTCTTCAGTAATGTGTGTGTATTCAGGCCAGTCTATAGGTTAGTAGCTGGAAAACATCGAGGCATTCTTCGGCTACATGCGTATATCCATATATCCAGCGGTGGTGGCCAATGCGCAAAGAACTTAAATGATCGTCGTCTGTCTCGAAGTAACGGCAAAGAGTTATGATAGAGTCGAAGTTATCCTGCTCGGTCAAACTCTTGATTAATGGTTCGTAACGGTTACATCATAAAAACTTAAACCCTCACAAAATCACTGGGCAACATTCACACCCGAACCTAGAGCCACGTGCTGACTTTAAGATGTGGGTATAATACTGTATGGAAGCAAGCTTCAAAAAAGCCTGATGAGAAGGTTCGTAGTAGACAGGATGCCACTGCCATTTTGGATGATTACGACAGGGAGGAAGAGAAACACAAGGCAAAGGAAGGAAAGTGAAAAAAGGGGGCGTGCGCAAGAAAATATCAACAACACGACCACCTAGTCTAGGTGCCTCAACACCCCCTCAATCTCAGTGCAGTAGGACGTAGGTGCAGCAGGAGAGGGCGTGCAGACCCAAGTGACAGGTGTAATTGTAACTGGACTTTCTATCTCCTCTGTCCAGTACGGATAGGTGGTCATCTCAAGCCACAGCCCAGCTCGCTCAGGGCAGCCGCCGCCGGACATCCACGCCCATCAGGTAGTGTGGACCCACCATCCCAAAACCCCTGACGGATTCGAGGCTGATATTCCAATGCGTCTGTGCGTTAAAGTCTGGTACGTACCGGTGAGTTTATCTCCACTTAAATGGATCGCGACCCCATTCCCCCCCGGGCCGTGCTGCGTGAAGAGCTGCAATCCACTGGAACCCATGCTTTCCCTCTAGCACTTAGTTTACCAACCCGCTTCCTCCTCGGCCGGGCCTCTCTTTTTTTCTTCTCTTTTCCTCTTCCATCAAAACATCATCACGCTTAATTTGTTCTTACTCCTATCGTCAACCCAACGATACTTCTGGCCCTCCCGTCGCACACCCCAGACGAATATCCTCACCGGCCTTTGCCCATCAGGGGCTTTTAATTATACGCACTCTCAACAGCTGCATTTTAACGCCTAGCTGTCGCGTCTGCCTCGTTTAGCTGTACTTGTCATCAGCTTGCTTGCCTTGACACCCAGCCTCGCGCTGTCACCGACTTGACTGGCACGCGCCAATACCTCGACCTCACCGAACGCACCACGCATCGATTGCGATCATTACATCTTTCGTCTCAACGATTTCTATTAAACTCCCCGTCGCCGAGACCCACCTTGCGCAATGTCGATGTATCCGCATCGCGCCATGGGGGCCGGTCCCCAGGGCAATTCGACCCGTTTGAACGAGTTGCTCGAACAGATTCGAGTTGAATTCGAGACCCAAATGCGCGCGACTGAAAACTACGAGCATCAGAGTAGGTCTACTACTTGCACCTTGACGTGTATACCGCGTTATTTCTTTCGCTCCAGCTAACACATGTGTATCTTTAGTTGCTGCGCAAGTTAGCGAAATGCAAATGGTCCGTGAGAAGGTATACCAGATGGAGCAGACTCATCTGGGTCTCAAGCAGAAGTAAGTTGCTTGCGTCTCAGTGATGATAATGTACATCGATTAACCTCCCCATCTGCAGGTACGAGGACGAGATCAGTGCCCTGCGACATCAACTCGATGCTGCTAGAAAGGGCGGACTTCAGGGTGGCATGCCCGGACCGCCCCAGCATGCTGCTCCTTCTCAACAGCCACCCTCAATCGCCCCCGGTAATGGTCTTTTCAGCGGCATCATGGCTGGTGGCAGTCAGGGAGGTCTTGCACCACCACAGCAAGGTCAGCAGCAGAGCCAGCAGGGTCAGCCTCAGGGCGCGCAACAGCCGCAGCAATCCCAGCAGGGCCATGCTCCTCCTCAAGAACAGCCATTGGGACCTCAGCACCAGATGAGCCAAGGACCTCCTGGCCTGCCGGTCCCTCCTCACCCCAATGCGCAGCAAGCCCCTTACTCTCAGAACTATCCTCCTGGCCCTGTTTCGAACGGAATGGGACCTCAGCCTCAGAGCACTGCTTCTCCCGGTCCTGGCAGGAGGGGTATTGGCCGCCCTCCCGGCGCTGTAGGCGGACCTGCAACTCCTCAGATCAACACACCGGTGCCTTATCCCGGATCTGCGGCATCGCCTCAAGTTAGCCACCCAACTCCCGACCACGCTCGAATGGCTGGCCCTCACGCCTCTGCCGTTGGAAACTCACTCGGTGATCTCGAAGTGGACAACGTTGCCCCCCACAACAAGAAGACGGGCAATGATTGGTATGCCATCTTCAACCCCCAAGTGCAACGCGTCCTCGATGTCGACCTCGTCCACTCGTTGAACCATGAGAGTGTTGTTTGCTGTGTGAGGTTCAGTCACGACGGTAAATATGTTGCAACCGGTTGCAATCGATCGGCTCAAATCTTTGATGTGCAAACCGGAGAAAAGGTTTGTGTGCTCGAGGACCACAATGCCTCTGATATGAGTGCCGATCTCTACATTCGTAGTGTTTGCTTCAGTCCTGATGGCCGTTACCTGGCTACTGGCGCCGAAGACAAGTTGATTAGAGTAAGTACCTTACTAAATCATCAAGGGATAATGATACTAATGCTATACAGGTCTGGGATATCCAAACTAGAACTATTCGAAACCACTTCTCAGGCCACGAGCAAGATATTTACTCACTGGACTTTGCACGTGACGGTCGCACCATCGCCTCTGGCAGTGGTGACAGAACAGTCCGCCTGTGGGATATTGAGCAAGGTACCAACACGCTCACACTGACCATAGAGGATGGTGTGACGACCGTTGCTATTTCTCCCGACACCCAATTTGTCGCCGCCGGCTCTCTTGACAAGAGCGTGCGTGTTTGGGATATTCACTCCGGTTTCCTCGTCGAGCGCCTTGAAGGTCCCGACGGCCACAAGGACAGTGTCTACTCCGTTGCGTTCTCCCCAAGCGGCAAGGATCTTGTTTCCGGCAGTCTTGACAGGACGATCAAGATGTGGGAGCTCAGCACTCCTCGACAAGGCAACCAACCCGGCCCTAAGGGTGGCAAGTGTGTCAAGACATTCGAGGGTCACCGGGACTTTGTCCTGTCGGTAGCTCTCACTCCTGATACCAACTGGGTGCTTTCCGGCTCGAAGGATCGTGGAGTACAGTTTTGGGACCCCCGCACAGGCACTACGCAACTCATGCTTCAAGGCCACAAGAACTCTGTTATCTCTGTTGCGCCAAGTCCTCAAGGCCGATACTTTGCCACCGGTTCTGGTGACATGAAGGCTCGTATCTGGTCATACCGTCCTTTCTCTTGACTAAACAAGGAACCGGCTCAGTGGGTTGCCTTTTAGACGCTGCAACTCGACAACGAAAGAAGGAGGGAGAAAAGGTCTATGCTTGGGGATTCAATGAATATTGGAAATATGATTAGGGAATATCTTTACATCGAATGGTGGCCAACCAGAGTGAGCGACAAATATTTCTGTTTTTTGGGTACCAGACAGCATTGCCGCTCCACCAGCGCAATCTCACAGCTCGAAGGACGGTCAGAGGCGCATAGGGATGGGAAGAATTTGGAAGGCATACCTGTTCTTGCTTTGTGCAGGATAGACAAGGGTATGCCGGTACGTCGCTAGCACAATACTTTTAACCTTTGATTGTTGCGCAATGTGTTATTATGAAAATCAATAATGAAAATCACCGATTCCCAGCGTTCTTGTTCCACTGAATCCTGTGGTGATTTCATTCGCAGCATATCCTGAAATGTTCTATAACATAAATGAATTCGATGTTTCTATAACGAACCGAATAGACTCGAAAATGCATCGCCGCCTTTTTTCTTTTTCTTCTTCGGTTTATCTTTGGCGCCGTCTTTTAGCACTGCCTCTGGTATGCTTTTGCGCACAGTCTTGTGTTTAAGTTCCTTCGTTTTGTGGTCTTTCGAGGGCATGTCTGATTTCAATTTTGGCTTGTTTGTATTCTTCTGCGATGACAGAAGCTCCTCGCGTGAAACCGCCACGCCCATATCCGTTTCAGAAGCAGGCGCCTCAGTTGCTATATTTTGCGTTGTGGAGTTGAGCGAGTCAAGCTTGCCCGGCCCTGAGCTTGCTGACTTTACAACAGTTGTTGATATAGATTCGTGGTCATGGTTATGCTCTGGAGGAATGAGGTGGGATAGTAGGGTGTTGATACGAGCGAGGACTGAGAGGAGGAGGAGACCCAAAGGCGCATGTTGGTTATCGGCTGCTAGTTGCGACAAGGTGCTGCATGGGACACAAATGCGCGGTTAGCCATACAGGTCGCATATCATGACAGATACGAGGCAAAGATTTGACTTACAAAAAAGCAGAAGGGATGACATGGCGCATCATCCATTTTGCACGGACGAGAGCAGGGTGGTTGTCGCGTTTCGCATTGCTAGACTTGGTCTTTTTGGGACGCGAGACGAGGTCCTGGGAAAGCTTCTGGGAAGCACGACGAAGAATAGAGAAGGAGGACCACCAGTGCGTACAAGAATGCTGGTTCTTGTGACGATGGGCGAAGGCATTCAGGATGGTGAGGTTAGGAGCGAGTGATTGGCTTGTGGAGGCCAAGAGAGCGGTATCGGGGGGAGTTGTCATGATGGGAATGGAGGTGGAATATTTGTGCTCATTATTGGTAATAAGAGTTTTAGAATTGATTGTGTAAGTCCGGGATTCGGCCGAGAGAGGCAGATAGCGATGCTTGAGGCTGAAGGAGTGACGTTGAAGCTGTGATGAATGAAGCTAAAGCATGTGGAAAGCAACTTTTACAGTGGTTGCGATAAGATAAGGGATTAGTATGATTTGAGTTTAACTATCCGTACTAATCTACCTACTATACCTAGCTCATGAAGATACTGTACTTTGGTAGTCAGTTAGTGCTTGGTAATGGGAGTATTTTGTAGAGTTTACGGATAGTAATGGACGAGTTATTTTTGGTTCACAGTGAGCATCCGATTGCCAATGGATGTTGATGCAAGACATAGGCTGAATCTGTCGTGGATTTTAGGCCATTCATTGATGGGTAAGGTGAAGTAGAGAAAGGAGCCTCTGCCTTGCTTGCCTGCCCGCATGCATGTCTTCAGTTCCTGTGCCTATCCAATCCCAACCCCAGGCTCTGACATCAGAATAACAGTCATGCATGCATGATATCTTTTTCCCTTTCTCTACTCTTCATTTTTCTTTCTAATTCCACTGACAACCAAGCCCATTACGCCCGCACAACCCTCTGGAACAAACTGCAGCCAATATTCCTATTAGCTAGGTAGGTATTGCCTTCAGAGTGGTCTCGTGAGCCCCTAGTCTAGGTCGTCTCCACGTACCATCGCCTACCTATGACCCCATGCCTAAACTAAAACAAGGCCATAACCCGTAAGGCCCCGGGCCTGTTGGAGCTGCACAAAGATTCGAATTACAGGTGGGGTTCAGTGCGACGAGGCAATGTCTGGACTGCATTGAAGCGGGTACAACCGCTGTGCCATAGACTACCCTTTCATGATATTCAATGGCTTCCAGTCGAGGTGAGACGAGACTGTTTTGTCTGTTGTCCTACGTAGATTTAGTCTACAGTTTAGCGTAGACGTTTGTTTCTGACCGACCACACATGCAGTTACTGCATATCCAATGTCCTATCAATCGCTTGTATTCTCCGGCAGTTCAGTTCGCGCAATCCAGCTCTAGAGCCAAACGTCAAGTCGTCCGTCGCCCTCCATGCAAGAGAAAGAGACTAGTCTCCTTGGCGGTAGCGTAGGGTCCTGGAGATTGAGAGGATCTCTTGCTGCATGTTTAGTCAAACTTCTTATCATGGTTACTCTGTTGAACAGCTTATTTCATCAGTGACCCCTGTGGGTTCGACCCTGCCAACCCAATTATAAGCCTGAGATCAAGATCAAAATCAAGATCCAAACTGAAGCCAACAAAGGAGGAGTCGTTGACCGTCCATCGGCTATCGCGTGCACAGGGCACAGGCGTTCTCGAGCTATTCTTGGCTGCGATAAGCGTCATGTCCTTCCGGTGCGCGCCCACTTTCTGTCACTCGCTATAACAAACCAAACCAAACCAAACCTACCTAAGGTAAGTAGGTAGTAGTTATCCAAGTCGAGCCGCGTGCCATATGACCCTGAGCCGAGTCTGCCCTCTCTCTTGTCTTGTCTTGTCTTGTCTTGTCCGTCTTGTGCTTCTTGTCTTCCTTTGCAATTGCTCAACTCGTTCGTCGGGGACTGGTGATACCTCAATTTTGCCGAGTCTGCAAACCCTGTCTTCCATTGCATCGCTGACCTTGTTTGCGACCATCCATCCAACTTTCCATTTTTTTCTGCAGCCTTCGCCACCCCAACCATCCGGATATACCTGGCCGACCAAGAAGAGGTTAATTGAGATAACACAGAATTCCTATTAGGTTCCAAAAAGAATAACGAGACGACACGACGATCTTTAAACCAACCCAAGCAAGACGTGAAATTGGCGGCAATTCACAATCACAATGTCTGCGGCGCGGAATCCTACGAGCTGGGATGACTACGAGGGCGGTGCTTCGCCGGGAGAAAGCGTGACCGAGAGCATGCTTGAACGCGAACAGGCTCTCGTCGACGACGACGACAATGACGATGCTGAAAATGGAAACGAAGGGGGCTTCTCAAGACGGCGACGGTATGGTCCAAGCAAATCCATCATAAAATATTCACGTCTAACTCGTGCAGTTCCTCTATTACCTACCAATTGGCTGCTATTGCCGACATTGGCGGCGTCAACAGCTTCCGATCCTTTGCCAGGAGTTGGCAGCGAGCCGCAGGATTCCACGAAGTTATTCCTCGTCGACCGAGTTTTGTTCTTGCGCCCGACCAAGACGCAGAAGATCTCCAGTACAGTCGCAGCCATGTTCCGGGATCGTCGCAACCGCAATCCGGTCTTTTGCGCCAACACTTAGAAGCATCGTCTTCTCAGGCCAACGGCGAATCAAGCTCAGCCATTGAGTCGTCTCCAAGAGCAATGAGGACATCCCGTCGCGACGACGAAACAAAACCGCTGCTAGATGTTGAGGCAGGCGATTCGTCCATCGTTGGATCGCCCCGATCAAGCATCTTTGCTGTTCCGCCTCATCTTGCGGCCCCTGATATCGTTGGTAGCTATGGCTCGTTCCGGGACTCTTCGCCTTTTGGGACCATGGAAAGAAACACGCGCCACCGCATTTCCTTCAGTGAAGGAAGTGGTTGGGGTGTAGCGGACGAGGATGAAGAGGAAGGCGAAGGCGCAGCGCATGGCGAGCACCAGCCCATTCTTGTCAAAGAGGTCAAGCAGGGTAACAAAGTTGTCCTCGCTGTTGAGGGTCAAAGTACTCTTCCTCAGTCCGTCTTCAACTCTATCAACGCTCTTATTGGTGTTGGGCTACTCAGTCTTCCGCTGGCCTTTCAGATGACAGGCTGGATCACCGGCCTGTTTCTTCTCACTTTCACAGCTGCTGTCACTTCCTACACAGGCAAGCTGTTGGCCAAATGCATGAACTTTGATCCTAGTCTCATCACATATTCTGACCTGGCGTACGTCTCCTTTGGTACTCGTGCTCGGGTGATCGTCTCTGCACTTTTCAGTCTTGAGTTGATAGCAGCTTGTGTCGCTTTGGTGATCCTTTTTGCCGACTCTCTGGGCCTTCTACTTCCAGGCATTGCAACTGTCAACACTTGGAAGGTTGTAGCTTCTGGCTTGGTGTTGGTGCTAAACGCATTGCCTTTGCGCCTGTTGAGTTACACCAGCGTTGTTGGTATCTTTTCCACATTTTGCAGTAAGTACACAAGCTCGGTGTTGAACCCCGTTAATATACTAACATGCTCTAGTTGTTGTAATTGTTATTATTGATGGCTTCTACAAGCCCAACTATCCTGGTTCGCTTCGAGAACCGGCGGCGACTTACCTTTTCCCTGAGAATTGGCTGGCTGTGCCCCTTGCGTATGGTCTCCTTGCCAGTCCCTGGGGTGCTCACTCTGTGTTTCCATCGGTATGTTGCATGCTATTTGTTTGAGGTATCGGAACTGAGATGTTATAGATTTACCGTGACATGCGCCACCCGTACAAATGGGGCAAGGCTGTTAACATCACCTTCTCTTTCTCTGTAAGTTTTCAAGTGATACTCAAGTTCAAGGCTTGTCTAACTTGCGCAGTATCTGGTGGACACATGCCTGGCCGTGATTGGTCTGCTCATGTTCGGTGACGGTATCAAGGATGCCATTACTTCTAATATTCTGAAGTCCAAAGGCTATCCTGACGCGTTGAAGATTATCATGTGTATTTTCATCGCTATCATCCCTCTGACCAAGATCCCCCTCAACGCCCGACCCATTATCACGACCTTGGATGTCATTTGTGGTGTTCACGAACATCATCACCATCACGAACAACCTCACAGCCAGCCCACTCGATCATCTGTTCTCGTCACCAAGGCGGTCCGAATGCTTGTCCGAGTCTTTGTGGTCATTCTCCTGCTGTTCATCTCTATCGTCTTCCCGGCCTTCGACTCCGTCTGTGCATTCCTCGGTGCTGCTCTTTGCACCCTCATCTCTATCATCCTGCCTATCTCATTCTATCTGAAGCTGTACTGGCAGGATGTGTCTTTGCGAGAGAGGATTATGTCTGCTGTACTCCTCGTCATCTTTGCTATTTTGGGTACACTTGGTACTATCTGGACATTCTTGCCTAAGCATCTCATTGGCGCTGACTAGACTGTGTTTATTACTTACCTGAACGTTGAGGCATCTACTGGAGTTGTTGAGCATTGTGTGTTGTACTGGCTGAGCTAGGTGTGCGTAATTTATGTGAACGCAGCTAGGATAAAATAATATGTTATGAACGGGCCATTTGATCTCATTCTGTCTTGCTACCATCCCACTGTTGCGTACTATCGATCTCCGTCCTGTTGGTAAAACGTTATGGTGTATTGAACACCTGGGAAAATCAGTCTGCACTTCATAACAGCGATGCATGTGCTTGTCTTGCTCGAGTTACGACCTGTGGTATTTAGGATAGGTAGTTTTAACATTGTGTACCATCACCCAAACACTAGTTTTCGAATAAACCTAGTTTTTTCGATGATCATCAATGAAAGATATATTTAACGAGCGTAGTCATAGCTATCTAGACATTGGAAATGTTTCTCATTTCCTAGTCGTTACCACGTTGGTCATCCTCATGCCGCTTTGCTTGCAATAAGACCGAAAAGAGAGACAAAAAGCTCTTGGGTATCATCAGAAACCAGTCGGAAAAGAAGATGATTCGTCATGATACAAGTTGCACATCCCAATATACATCCACCTGTCCCCCTATGATCCCCCTTTGATATAAACATTTCCGCGGTTGTGACCTAACTCCCGTGCAAGGCAAAGAGTCCGAAAGTGCAGATAAAAATCACATAGATGACTCCGAGGTACCAATAGCTGAATCGCAAAAAAGCCTGACCCAATCAACAGTCCTTCCGAATATGTCTTCGATTCTCTGATAACGCCAAAGTTCAGAGACAATGCCGCTGTACCCCTGAATATGAAAATCCGTGTCGCCAAATATCACGTTCCGTTGATGCCGTCTGTGGACTGCCGGCAGTCGAAAAAACATATGCAGAAGAGAGTAATGAAAACGCCAAAGTACGAAGCACCCGAAGACATTTAGTCTTAAGAGAAAAGACGTTGGTTCGCGCCTGAAGGAGAGGGGCTGCCCAAGTCCAATTTGAGGATACGGCGGAGATCGTTTTCCATGGCCTGAAGGTTGTTTGAGCGACCCTCAAAAGGAGCTGGCGCAGTTGGAACGTTTCTAGCATGATCGTATTGGTGGGCGGGAGGAGCTGGCGCGAATCCATTCGGAACAGAATGGGATACAGTCGTGCCGTTTCCAATGGAGAGAAATTTCTTTAGAGCCTCGGTAGGGTCCTCGGACTGGGGGTTGGTTCGAGGTTGGTGAGGGGACAGATCAGCAGGCGACCGCGCAGAGTTGGAACGAGCAGCTCTAATACGTTCCCCATAGGGCGTCGAGAAGGCTGGTCCCATAGGTCGACCTGGAGTCCCATCCAGTTCCGCACTGTCGATACCGCCGGATTGAACTCTAGATTGGGTGCGGGCTGTCTGGGGAAGAGTTGCCGGCTTCGAAACACTGCCCGGCCCAAAGGGAGACTGCACCGAGGGCGATTCATGAACCAGGCCTGAAGGACGGAAGCTGCCAGTGCTATCACTGCGTTGACGTTCCTTCTCTTGGCGGTGGGCACGGAACATGAAATCAAGAGGAGATTCTTGAACGCCTGACGAAGTCTGACGCAAGGGGGTTGGCGCCTCGGTGTCGGTGGGAGGAGAAGGCTCCTGGATGATATCCCGTGACGTCTTACTGACACTGGGCGACTCAGTCAATGGTCGAGACACAAAGCTGGGAAGAGGCAAGGCTGATGGTGCAGGAGAGGCATGGAAAGTGGCACCAGCGAAGGCGGAAATGGATTTCATAGAAGAAGATTGATGCGGAGGTGTCTGACGGCCAGGGCGAGCAGACTCAGGTGATTGAGGACCATTTTTGCCACGGTGCTTGTTGTTATTGTTGTGACTGCCGTTTCGAGTTCGCTGTTTCGAGTTGTTGTGGCTCATGGAAGTATCGGTGCCAGCTCCTTTCTGAGGAGTGCGTGGAGCACGATCATATCGCGCGGGATCAATAGTGGCAACGTCGTTCTCGGAGGCATAGGCCTTCTGAGCTGCAGGACGGCCGTTACGGCCATTCCGACGACGAGCAGGAGTCGTTGTAGGTTGAGATGGCGTCTCACTCATTTCTTCGGGTGCTTTATCACAAAAGAGGAGTATGCAGTGTGGACCGATTGAGATGGGACGAGACGAGGCGACAACACAGTCAAACAAGCCTGTTGTGGTGTGGTGTGTTGTGGTGTGTTTTATCGTATTGTTTGGTGAAGGTTTGTTTTGCGATGCGACAGATCGAATTATGATTCTGGCGGATTGTCCGAGAGAGAAGATAAGATCAAAGTAGGAATGGCGATTGAGTATAAAGCAACTATTCTGGTGAGGAGAGTGTTGGCTGTTCTGACCATGGTTGTACTAGACTGTAGGAGAGACCGTGAATCAAGGACGGCGTAGTGAATGAAGGAGGGGAACGGGAACAGGAACGGAGAAGAGAGAAGGGAGCCTTTATTAGCAGGTTAATAACGAGCAAGCACAGGGCAGATCCGACGTGGACAGGAAACAAACTAACTAAAGTCAAGTCAGTTAGAGCCCACCCGACTCCAAAGGCAATGACGCGGGCAGAGCCAAGCCAGTCCAGGTGTACAGAGCGGAGTCTTGAGCGCCTAAAGCGGCTCCATCTGGCACTGATGCTTCACAGCTGTGCTGTGCAGCCTCGTTTTCGGGGGGGCAGTGCAGTGTTAATGCTTTTTTGTTTCTTTTTCTCTTTCTCTCTCTTTCTTTTCCTGTTAACTTTCAGATTGCATCGAATAATAATCTTGTACCTTAATAGGTCTAGGTTTTCAAAAAGTATGAGCTGCATGTAAAGACTATTGATAATAAAATTGAATTGAAAAGGATAGATCGAAAGTCTACCTGATCTACCCCGCCGTGCCGCTTCGCTGTAACAAATGCCCGGGCTGCGTTACAGGGTCAGCACCCACCGTGGGTAGCTGCCTGCCTGGCGCTTCATCCATCCAATCTATACCTTCTAGGTACTATCGAGGAGATAGGCAGATCCAGCCTTCCACCCAAACTCTTGAGCCGCATCATCGCTTTTTTAGAGTCAGCATTTAACAGTGAGAATGTATGTTTGTTCTTTCCCCCTGCGCTGCACCATCAAGGTTCCCTCTTCCTTTACTGTTCGCCTCTCATGCCGAATCTGTACCACTGACAGTCACAAGCTTTCAACGACGCATAGGACCGTCTGGCAAACGATATTTACCTGTACGTATTTCGCTTTCGTTTGTCGACCGCAACTCAACAACAACAACACCGGACGATCGATTCTGACCTCCGACAGTAAGCAGCCGTGTCGTTCAGCAGCCAGCAAATCGATACCGCAAAACATCAACACCTAATCCTTACTTCGAACACTATACCAACCATGGCCGACGTTGAGATGAGCGATGCGCCCGTCGCCAAGAAGGCTGAGGGCTCTAACAGCAAGAGCGTCGAGGGCAAGAAGAAGTTTGAGGTCAAGAAGGTACAGTGTTCCTGGATGTGATCCCCCTGGACATATGCTGACCGGAAACGCAGTGGAATGCCGTAGCTCTCTGGGCATGGGATATTGTCGTTGACAATTGTGCTATTTGCCGTAATCATATCATGGACCTATGTATGTTTACTGAATATCTTCACGACGTCATGGGAAGAGGCTGACAAATTCACCAGGCATCGAATGCCAGGCCAACCAAGCATCCGCTACTAGCGAAGAGTGCACAGTAGCCTGGGGTATCTGCAACGTAAGATGACTGCATCATGTTATTCTCATGTATTTGGACTAACGAGTACCTAGCATGCTTTCCACTTCCATTGTATCTCACGATGGTTGAAGGCCCGATCTGTCTGTCCTTTGGACAATAGAGATTGGGAGTTCCAGAAGTACGGACGATAGAGCATAACTTGAACGACGTCTCTGGAGATTATGTCTTACGAAGAAAAGAACAAAATAACCGTGGGAAAGGGATCGCTGAGGTGTTGCATTTTTGGTACTGGTGTACTAGAGATGATAGCCATGCCCAAGTCGGGCCATACAATTTATTGATTTCCCTTGCTTGCAAGATCGTACGCGTAACCTGCTGGCAACCACTTGACAGGATGTTTTTTGTAGAATGGCCACGCCGGCACAACGACGAGGAAGGTCAGGGCTGTGCCTCCCAGACCTAGGTATACGGCGAGCTTGATATCTTGGAGGATGTAACCGACAACGAACGAGATCAGCTATTTCGCAGTTAGCCAAGCAATGGAGGACGGGAGTATATGATATCATCGCAGGAGGTAGAACGTACGCCGGAAACGATAAGGAGAACGGTAGCGAGCATCTCGACGAGCTTCTGGCCTTCAAAGTCCTACAGTGGAGCTTCAGTCAGATGTTGATCAGGTAAATCAAGGAGGGGGGATCATGTACAATCTGTCCATCGACGATGTCTCGGATCTGGTCAAGAGCTTGGTCGGCCATCTTGAATAGCAGTTGCGTGGTTGTAACGTAGAGTTGGAGGTGTTGATCCGATGCGCTGCTATGCTATGCCGTCGGTCGCGAATAGGTACAGTACAGTACTCTAGTCCGGTGGATGTACAGTCGGAATTGGTCTCGACACCTGGCTGTTTGGGTGCTCCAACACTATACCGCTTTCGGCACCTAAACAAGCTTTGATAGTAGCGAGGGGGAATGTCCTTCCATGGTACGTACACTATCGTCAATGCTTCCTGGTTTCGGAGTCAGATGAATAATAAGGTACTAGAGAGAGCAGGGAAGCAAGAACGCAATGACCAGATTATGGTATGTTATTATTGCTAGCTCAGTTCTTTGACTAAATTACGTAGGCATGTACGGATAAGAAACCTGTCATGAGAATTTACAGGACAACGTTTGCAAGGTTATCGTATGGATCTATGCGCAATGGAAATGGGAATGACAGGATTGGATTCAACGAATCAGTCATTTATGGAAGTTAACCCAGTCAACCAAACCATCCGATGCGTTCCTAGCCGTCGGGTTTCGGCAAACCTACCTTAGTACCTACCTAGCTAATAACCTCTGGCAGAACAAGCCTGAACAATATGGACGGCCAAAGAAGAACCGGATGGCGGGCACGGGGGCCGATGGTTCTAGTTACGAGACCACCTATAAAGACCAAGGTCAAGGCCAAGCATTCATTGCCTGCAGTAAGTCAAATCAAAGTGGCGGCTGGGTTGTCTATTTTTGCTTGTGATAGCCGACACACCAAGACAATTTTTTTCTTAGCCCTTCCCACTTCTTACTGTAGACTACTTAGTTCCTCAACTCCTCTTTAATCAACTCAACCCTGACATCTATCGTCGTCGCTACTGACAACCCAACCTACAAACCTCCTTTTCATGTACCCCGTGCACAGCGAACCGGGTCTTCGAATCTACCAAAACCACGAGAAAATTTCTCGTCTGGTTTAGCCGTGCCAGTATCGAAATTGGCCTGACCTTGCTTGTTACTCAAGGCCCTGGCATCCATCGTCACCCTATCTTTATTCCCTGTTCGGGCCCAAAACAAATTCTCGCTATTTTCGGATACCTTAAATAACTCGGCCTGACTCCTGAAGAGGACCTTGTACCTTCAGCTTATATCGCAAATCCGCTCTTTATCAATTACTTGATAGGGCTTCAGCTTCGACTGCCTCCTATATCGACGACACATTCGCGCATCAACGCCTCCGTCGCCACTATCACGTTCCGGCGTCGCGCCGTTATCATATACAAGTTGTCAAGTTGGCTCAACTCGCCTTTTACAACGTTTCCCTTCCTTCGCTTTTCGGTCCCGGCTTCTGGGTCTACAGCGGAGTAAACAAGAAGCCCCCGTAACTGGCCTCAGAACGTACCGACCGCCACTCGTCTTCTGCTAGTCATCATCCCTTCGAACAACCAGCTGCCACTGGCGACCACCGCCGAGCGTAGCTCAGTTTTGAACAAATTACCAACTCGGCGCGGCACTGGCGCGCCGGGTGCGACGTCAATAATCGCCTGCATTAGACGACGCAGTAATCGAAACAATATTCAAGCTATGGGACTCTGAACCTAGTGCGCATTCTATCTTTCGCCCTCTCGACAGACTCGCGTCCATCTATTATATATAGCCATCGTTCGAACCAGAACTCTCCGGGACTGACTACCTGCCGATTCAAAATGTCCGACCACGAAGATTCCAGCTCCATCCCCCGGTCGGGGTATGACACTCCTGTTCCAGAATTGGATGACCACCGCCATCAAGCGGTCTCGACCAGGGTTGAGCGCCCTCGTCGCGGTACCTTCGACAGTCTTTACGGTGCTCGTCACCTCGAGCCCGAGCCTACTTCTCCTCCTGCTATTCTGGTTCGCGACTTCGAGGAAGCTATCATCGATGAGGAAAACGGCGATGTTTCCCCTACCGCTCGCCGTAGCCGCCGTCCTACTGTAGATTCGGCGGACCGTTCGATTTCACCTCCCAATTCAGTAAAGGCTTTCGCCCAAGCTCGACGTCGAGAGCGAGACATGTCATTTTCCGAGCCCAACAAACCTGATATGGAGGATGTCGCCAGCCGGGCCATGTCTATCTCGAGCAAACCCAGCCACCGAAACAAGGCACATACTGTTGATAACGATGCTGCTACCATCTCGACCAACACAACCGCAGAAGAGGACGTTTGCTTCCCTGTCAAGGAGAGTTACCACAAGGACCATTTGCATATTGACTTCGACTATCTTGAGAACTTTGTTAATGAGCAGGCTGCGGAACGTGCGGCAGAGCGTGCGGCAGAACGCAATGCTGCTGCAGCAGCTAAGCAGAGTTTTGAGGACGTACGTACTCGGCGGAACGAATCACGTCTTCAACGAATGGTCACTGTTGATGGTGATATCCTGGAGCCCGTCTCGGACGATTCGATGACTCGTGAAAAGACAAACCAGACTGTGCAGTCCCACAATGAGGACTCGGTCGCTGAAAAGCAGCCTATCCCTGTTGATCCGAACAGATTCAGTTTCTTCTCCTCGGCATGGGAATCAACCATCCACGCAGCGGATTTTGGTGACCTTGTGCTCCCAGGTGAAGATCTTCGTGGCCTTTTCGAACTGCCTGATGAAGAAGAAGACGGAGTTTGGTGGCTGAACATCAATGCCGCTACTAAGGAAGAAGTGCAGAGCATTTGCAAGGCTTTCGGTATTCATCCTCTCACAATTGAGGATATTATCACTCAGGAAGCCCGCGAGAAGATTGAGCTCTTCCCATCGTACTACTTTGCCTGTTTCCGCTCCTTCTCTGTTGTTGAAGAAGATGACGGCATTGAGTACGAGCCATTCAATACTTATGTCATCGTGTTTCGGGAGGGCACCCTCAGTTTCAGCTTTGAGCCAAACTCTCACGCAGCGCAAGTTCGCAAGCGAATCACTGCATTGAAAGACTACGTCTCTCTTAGCAGTGACTGGATCTGCTACGCTTTAATGTAAGTATCACTCGCATGGATATCATGATTGGTCTTTCTAACTGTCTCCAGTGATGATATCGTCGATTCGTTCGGTCCTGTTATTCGCCAACTTGAACTTGAGGCAGACGCTATCGAGGATGAAGTGTTCGTCATGCGTGAAGATGACTCAAACTCCTTCCTCCGCCGCATTGGCCGAGTTCGCAGGAACTGTCTGGCTCTTTATCGCCTTCTCGGTGGCAAGGCAGATGTTCTCCGTGGTTTCACAAAGCGATGCAACGAGAACTACAAGGTCACCCCCCGCATGGATATCGGCATGTATCTGGGCGACATTCAAGATCACGTTGTGACAATGGCTACCAATCTGGGTCACTTCGAAAAGATTCTATCTCGGGCGCATAGCAACTATCTTGCAACGGTTTCCATTAAGAGCATCGAGCAGGGAACGCACACCAACGAGGTACTTAGCAAAATCACCATGGTGGCCTCTGTTCTAGTTCCCCTGAACTTGGTCAGCGGTGTATTTGGAATGAACGTGCCAGTTCCGTTCCAGACTGTTGCTGAGGAAAATCTGGCACCTTTCTTCAGTATCATTGGATTCATGATCTTTATGTGTTGCGTATTTATAGCGTTGGCACGTTGGAAGCACTACATCTAATGGCAATGCTGATTGGAACTGTGTGTGCATACTTTGCTGATTTCTACCTATTATCTTCTTGCATTATAGATTCAGAAGGGGTTGAGCACTGTACCAAGTTCTGTATAGAGGTAGAAACGGCGCATGGTGGTATATAGCGATGGCAGTGATACTCTTGTTACGCCCTTTTAGTACTATACTTGATATATTAGATTTTGTTCGATGACTCTAGTCGTCTATCCACTGAAGTGTGATTATGCTTACTTTTGAACTTTGAGGCTCTTAAAGTCAGGTTGGATAGAACCCATAACACCAATCTTGAATCAAATTTATAAACCTCTTCCAGCGTGGCCAGATATATATGTCTGTCAAAATTCACCTAACATCCACACATGCTTAGGTAGAGTTGATTCAAAGGCTGGGAAGTGGGGCTAACCAGCCGATAACCAACGGCCCATTATTGGTCAAGTGCTGAGCATTTGCGCATCATCAAAAATCCTGAACTTCAGACAGTATCTACAATTCAATCTAGCACCAGCAACCCGACCTCACTCTCCATTCAACTACCAACAGTCAATCCATAACCGCCAAAATGAGCGCACAACAACTCTCCATCGATAACGCCGACCTTGAAAAGCTCAACGACAAGGACCGCACCGAACTTCGCCAGTTTCTCGCCAACGAGCAGCAGCGTTCTCAGATCCAAGCCCGTACGTCCAACACGCATATTGAGAGGGCATTTGGCTAACTGGAGGTCTCTAGAAACTCACAGCCTGACCCAGATGTGCTGGGCTAAGTGCGTTCCCGGCAGCATCAAGAACCCGAAGCTCGACAAGTCCGAGGAGACGTGCTTGGCCAACTGCGTCGAGCGATTTCTTGACGTCAACTACCTCACGATGAAGCACCTCAATGGCATGCGCAACTAGACAATCGTTCAGCGAACGGAATGAGGTTATTGCAGACTATGTATGACGAAACTTTGTGTATAATTAGACGGGACATGTACGGAGCAGAAAGCTCAAGCCCGTGTCCAGGGTTGGAACTTCCGTGGTTGCAGATTTTGATGATCACGATGTGTACAACATGAAAAAATTAAATTCTTCGATTTTCCAACATCAAGGAAACTCCTTGCTTTGACCTAAAATCTTGTGTATGCTTTGTCTTTGTGTGTTTAATAACGTCGCTCACTTGCACGCAGGATAATCTTAATACATGATATGAAGAATGCTGACAGCAGTGACACAATTACTTTCATAATTATATTGTAGGACATCACTGGGGACATAATAGGATTGTACTCGACGAATAGGCACAGACGATGTGCTGGGCGGTTTTAAATTCATGATCATTTGCACTCTAAACGAGAAGCACTTTTTACGCCTTTTCCCATGTCCGTGTCTTGCATTTTCAGCAGACGAAAAACCAGCCCAATGACACGCCAGAAATCCACAAGCCAATAGATGTTTTTAAACAAGAGAGAGCTTGTTGGCAGCGATGTCGAGAGCATCAACATCGGGTGTAAGGCGAGCGTAGGCCTTCTTGCTGCCGTCAGGTCGGATCAGAGTGTTGATCTTGAGGCAGTCGATGTCGTAAAGCTTCTTGAGGGCAAGCTTGATTTGAGCTGGTGGGGGTTAGATACTGTTTGAAAGTAGTATTGAAGAGTTTCACTCACCCTTGTTGGCCTTGACATCAACGATGAAGACGAGGGTGTTGTTCTCCTCCATCTTCTTCATGGCGCTCTCAGTGTTGAGAGGGTGGATGACAACCTTGTGCTCATCGAGACGAGGCTGGTGGGGGATAGATCGACGAGGGTACTTGGGAGCACGGCTGGTGATCAGGGTCTTGGGGCGGTGGAAGGAGGTGCTGTAGCGAGCCTTAACCTTCTTGTGGGAGTTGGTCTATTGGCAGAATTGTTAGCAAGCGATGCCACAATAAAAAAACAGAATATTGTAAAACTTACGCCCTTGAGAGCGGCCTTGGCAGCCTGAGCGGCCTTGTTGCCTCCTGTAGTCAAAAAAAAAAAAGCATCAGCAATCGCCCTGGTACAGAACTCGCAAAATCTGCTGCTGCATGATGCTGTAGGGGTAAAGCTTGGAGAGTAAAGTCGAGGAAGGTAAAAGAAGGACGTCCGGGTTGGAATTTCTCGATTGTAGCGAAGCAAGACGGTATCGACACCTGATGCTTTCAAAGCAAATTAATGTTGAAGCAAGCGTGATGTGATCGAGGCATAATGTTATCGAAGCAAGATTATTGTCGAATCGAGCCGAGTCGTCATGCCGTCGTCGATCTTGGAAGATTTCGCTTCGAGAATTTCCGCCCGTATGCCATTTCTTCTTTTTCCAACTCTTCCTTCCCCTCGTCGCGTTCTCAGATCATGTCGTACCTTTCTTTCCCTTGGTATCCTTGGCGGCCATTGTGTCGGTTGTCGTGGGCACAAAGTTGTCTGTGGTTAGTCGATCGAAGGTCAGAAAGAACGAGAGAAAAAAATTGTGGTAGAAAGCATGTGGAAATTTAAGAGCGCAGATGTGTGCTTAGGGCTTGCTGGGTTATTTGCTCCACCCTATCTACATGATTGGCTGATCATGGTCACTTATGTAAGCGTGCTTGAAAGTCAATGGGAAGAAGAGATACATTCAATAGCATAGGCAGGCTTCAGTCACGTTGCTGTAATTGATTACATCGGTAATCTAAATTCACATACGGGCGCCATGAGATTATTCTCCTTGAGCTCTATATATCGTCCTGTGGTGGGCTAAATCGGTGAATTTTAACATTGCCCTGCCTTTACCGAGACTAACATGAAATTTATTTTAGACCACCTTACTTTGCTTCAAAGGAGTTCAAACGTTAATACGCGACACCCTGGGAAACCTCATATCAGAATGGTTACCAAGAAGCAGACGAGGCTAAAGAGCCTTTCAAGTGGTCGTCCACCAACAGTGAAATCATCACGGTCTATGTCCCGAAAAGCTAGCAGAAGTCTCATCAACACACATCACCAGCTGGAGAAACAACGACGACAAGCCGCAGCCAAGGGTGACAAGGCTACCGAGACTCGCCTTGCCACAGAGATTGACAAGTTAGGTGGGCTTGATCACTATCAGAAGGCTAGTCTCCAGGGACAAAGCCTCGACAGGGGCGGCGACACGTCAAGGGTACTCTTGGAATGGCTTCCGATGGCAGATCTCAAGAAACGCGCGCAACAGTTGCACATGCTCGAGGTTGGTGCATTGAGTACACGGAATGCATGCTCTACAAGTGGTGCCTTTTCCATGAAACATATCGACCTCAACAGCCAGGAGCCAGGGATCACCAAGCAAGATTTCATGGAGCGACCCTTACCCAAGGACGATTCTGAGGTCTTTGACATTATCTCACTGAGTCTGGTGCTCAATTTCGTCCCCGAGGCCGAGGGCCGCGGTCAGATGCTTCTCAGAACGCTGTCGTTTCTTCGGCCTGCATCTGAACCTCCAACCGGTTCCGATGAGCTGTTCCCCTGCCTCTTTGTGGTTCTGCCTCGCAGCTGTGTTGACAACTCACGATACTTCACAGACACCCGGCTCGACGAACTGATGACCATGCTTGGTTACGTATGCACCAGGACCAAGATGACCCAGAAACTGGCGTATTCCCTATGGAAGAGAATTGGGACTGTCTCCAATAAGCGACCGGACTTCACCAAGAAGGAAGTCAATCCAGGACGGACACGGAACAACTTTGTCATGACGCTCAAGGCATCGACGAGTCATTCGACATGAGGTGATGAGGGGAAACACGACGACGCGTGGGGCTTCAACGAGCTGCATATGCGCAACTATCCAATCAACAACACATCGAAACATATGGTGTTTTACACCTCTATGAACCCACGTTGGTGGGCTAGCACTATCAGTTTCCGCTGTTGATAAACAATCATTTTATCGACACGGCCTTGGCGCACATACACTGTACTGTGCAGCGATAGATCGACTATCTGCGACTTCCTACGTCGCACGACTGATAAGGGAGCGGGTAGTACTCATGCAGTTTGTGGACACTAAATCACCAGTGGACAAGATCAGCTGGACGGTTTGTTCTCGGATTTGAGGAACTAGAAATCCCTAGCGAGTTGCTACTCTGCTTCTCCGCACGAAACTGCCGCGCTATTCGACGACTATCATTTCCCCACTCTTGGAAGGACCTTTGCATGCAGCTGTCTATCACAACCGTCTATCATACTCCCAAAGAAGCGAGTTCAGAGTGTGTGAACTCGGCAATTGCGATCTTGGCCAGAGGCTCATCTGGCGGCAAGGGCGCATTTCCAGGACGAACAACAGGCAGGCTGCGCATACCCGCTCCAACAGCAGCCTTGACTTCGTCGATGTTGTCGCTCAAGAACAGCCATCTATCGAGGTCCTTGTGCTCCGGGTGATGAGAGATGATCTTCGTGTAGCTGTCGACCTCGGTCTTGGGGCCCGCGTTGGTTGTATCAAAGTAGTCGGCGATAAGGGGGGTCATGTCTGGCTTCTCAGAGTTTGTGTGTGCGAAGAGCAGTTTCTGAGCAGGGACCGAGCCGGACGAATAGATGATGATCTTCTTTCCCTTCTGGGTAGCCTGGTTGAAGAAAGGCTCGACATCTGGGAAGAGAGGGGCAACAATGTTGCCCGACTTGTAGCCTTGCAGCCAGAGATATCCCTGGAGCGACTTAAGGTAGGCTATCTTAACATCACGCTTCACAAGGTCGCGAACGTGTGCTTCGAAGTCAGAAGGCGAGTTGCGGTACTCTTCGGGAAAAGCATCACGATACTTTGCAAACTCTGGACTGTCCCACTCCTGTTCCAAGACTTTGGGAAGTGCCTCGAGTGCATATGGGAACTGGGTACGGCGAACAGACCTTGGTCAGCAGGCTGCAGTGTTGTTGACGTTGGGTACACTATTACAAAACGGGACAAAGTCGGTGAAGTGGTTAAAGGGGCTGGGGAAGATGTGCTGGTATCAAAAAAACTCAGCTGCACACGCCCGAGACTTGCGCAACTTGGCATGACCTGGTTCGGCAGCTTGGACGCCGAGAAGTGGATGTCAAGGCCGGCGGCTGACCGAAGAGGTTCGGGATGAGAGGCTGGGACGAAATTTGATGGGACCCATACGGAGCCCCGGGCCCGGAGCGGTAGGGAGGGGCCGACGGAGGTGGTGCATGGGAAAAGAAAGGAAGAGGACGGAAGACGGAACGGTTGCCAGGTGCAACAAGACACAGAGAACGGCACAACTCACTAGGACATCCTTGACAAAGGAGATGGGACAAACGGTTCCTTCTGCAATATGTGTTATTATGGCTATTCTGTGTGTACAAGGTAGATAGATATCCAAGCAAAAAATCAAGTGTATCCAAACATGTATCATATCAAGAAAATAGGACAGTCCAAAACAGTTCTCAGAATCAACAAACCGCGCAGTCACTGGGAACAACTGTGGGGCTAGCTTAATCTTACCAATGTCAAACACCAGGACATCGAAATCGTTGAGATTGAGCGTCATGGTGAATGTGAGTCGTTTCTCGGGAGAAAGCGGTCAGGCCTGATATCGACACGTCTTTGGTTGTATTCCTTGAGAGGGAGAGACAGAACAGGTGAGCTGGACAAGCAGAAAAGGTGCCGGAGGAAAATTCTTCAGATTTCCAAATCCGATCTGATATCCCTGCTACGATCTTGAAGGGTAACGGTCTCGCTCGAGGGAGTGAGAAAAGGTAAAAATCTGCAAAATCGGCGGTGGCAGCAGAAGGTCCTTGTTCCTGGATTCAAGAGGGGGCCGCTATCTAGCTTGGCGGCTTCCAGGGAGCTGAGATGTCTTTTCTTGGAGGTTCAGGATCCTTGAGTTGGTCAAATTCTCCGTTCTTGGTCTGATGCAGCCAGAGACTTGGGTCGAGGTATGACAGCAGATCGAATCTAGACAGCTTTGGGACCGGGGAATTTTGCAAAGATGGAGGGTTAGTGGTTGGTTTGGTGCCATGTGAACAATAGCGGAAAGGCGGTCAAGAGGTGAGGTTGGGTTAGCTCAGAGCTTTACAGGTGAGGTGACCAATAGCGTATGAATCTTTGTTGACTGCAGGGTAGGACCTATAGTAAAGCTGTCCATACTATCAACTGACTGAAGGAAGTGAATGGAAAGACTTGGCTCTCTGAGCAGGGGTAGACGGTCAGATCCGAGATAGCTTGTTCATGTTCCTAGTGGATCTCTAATTAGAAACCTGCTGGAGATGACAAGTGGCAGCTTTGAGATTCCTCTGACAGTCACGAGCGTATGAGCTGGAGGACAAGTCACCTAGATCTTTTTCGTATTCAAGAAAGAGCAGAGCATACAGCATGTAGGACGAGACGGGTATACGCAGATTGGCGTTAAACCCTGTGCAGCAACTGCACTCTTTACTGTAGCTCTGAGGCAAAGCTGCAGCTCAATGTTGTAACCAACAAATCCCCTGCTGTTCCCGAGCTGAAGTGGTCAGTTCATGCAGCTCCCGGAACGCAGCGCCAATCCACCCCTGACAACACCTGCAATTGCAACCACAACAATCGCAGTACATAACAGAGAAAGATAATAACAGCTGTTAGTTACTTCAGCCCCTGCCATTCATAACACAGGAGGACCCTTTCATCGGGCTTAGTGGAGTCTTTGCGCTTGGCCTCGTGGTGTATGGAGACCTGATATGTATGGTATAGTACAGTAGTAGGATGCATGTCATGTATGTACTTGTGATTAGGCGGCCCCTCCACCCGCTGCACATGTCACTTTGTCGCCCAGCCATTTGAGATGAAAGAAGGGACCTTGCCTGGCCCGTCCCATCACCTGTTTCTTTAGGTGATGGGTCACATATTTAGCTCCATCCCATGACTTAGAGCTACCCTGGACAAGGGATTCGCTTCTGCAACTCTCGAGCGACAAATCTGTTGAATCAGACCAGGAGAAGCCATGACTGAGATCTCGAGCATCCCTCTCCCCTCACCCCATGGCAGATCTCCACGTACTATGTACAAAGCAGATTATAGTGTGCACAGTACAGTACACGTTTGGTGTATGTAAAGGAAAGTAAATATTATGTTTCTAATCTAGCGACGAATCAGCACTGAGAACGACGTGAAGTGAGACAGTCCAACCGAGTCCGGCCCAGAACCAGTGAGTCAAGATCAATGCGCAGTTGTACAGCAGGTTGACCGTTGTGACCTGCTCACCTCCAATATTGTAATTATCTCGTCTCGTTTCAATAACCAAGTCTCATCTCGTCTCCGTATCTCGCTCAGGTCTATCGATTGAGTCACAGCCATGGTGGAAGCAGGTCTCCTGTCCTTGAAAGCGGAGGCCAATGTTTACTCAGTCCCCATATTTGTCCGCCGAGTCTCCATAAAGGGACAGGAAACTGTAAACATCAGATCTCATTCACGACTCACTAGGCCGAGGACCCGCACCGACTGTCGGGACGGTACTTGACGGCCTGGCACGGAGTTTCAAGGTACGGTAGGGTACGGTGCGGCGCGGTACAGTACTGCACTACGGCCAGTGTTAGCAGACGAGAATTGCTCGGATGTATATCTAATATCGTGAAATTATAGCGAGGTGAGTAATCTTGCCAAATTTCATACCCGAGATTCGTAATCCGGTATTCAGTCAGACCTGGGCTTTTTCTTTCATGTCCACGTATCCAACTGTCTCCGCTTAGATGGAGACCAAATGCCGTCATTTCGAGTCTCGAGATTGTTCTTTGTTGTCTTTCTTCCCAAAAGGGTTGCAGCACAGTACAGTGTCTAAATAAGCCAGATCATCAAACCAGGATGTCAACGTGCACAGATCCATTGCTTGCGTGCTAGCCACTATACTTGTGAAGAGTTGCACAGACTTGTGCATGGCTGAGCGACACGGACCCTTGAAAATCTATCCAGTCACGTTTCATGACTGGCGACTGGTTCGTTACAGCAGCAAGATGACAAACCAGCCGCCTTGGAACTGAAGCGTAGCATAGCATTGTAGCATAGCATTGTAGCATAGCACAGCCTGCTCTGGTCTGCTTCTGACTCTGAAGCTGACGCACGCCCCATTTCTATTTACAGCTTCCAGTACAATCTTTCCTGGACGACTGGATAATTCCGCCCAACCATTGAGCTTTAGTTGGAACCTCTGGCGCTTGCTGCAGAGCAAGCATACTACACACAAGTAAGCATTTGGTCAACTCAGCCGCTCGAGTCTGATTGCACAGTCCAAATCGTAGACCGATGTGTTTATCTGGTTTCTGGTTCCTGAGACGAAAGGGTCCTCGCGCGCTGGGGCATGCCCACTGGAATGCATGATTTAGGAGTGCATGACCAGTGACCGCGCCGGACCAATTCGCTGATAACTTTGATAAATTAGCAATTGCAAGGGTAGTAGCGTCTATGTGCCAGAAGGGACCAAGGGTGATCGACGACGAATGGCGGCAAAAATGGAAGACTGATTACCATTGATAGCAGGGGTCCTCTGTAATCGAAGAATTGGGCAGGTGGCAGGCTTCTTCCAGTCCAGGAACAAGACCAAGAGAAACGTGGCAGAAGATCCAATCACTGGATGTGGATAGTGCCGTCGAGTTTACTGTACTGTAATTGTGTACCTAGTCGCCGCAATTCCCCAGGACTGTAATGTTGGCTGCGAACCGTCATGAGTTGTGGCGCTAACTATCTGCCAAAAGGTTCGGATTGCAATGCGACGGACCAAAACTGTAAACCGATATGGTAACAAAAGAAGAAAAAAACCTCTCTCGAGAGACCCTGATTTCGGAATCGGAATAGCGAAAATGGGCTCACTTTTGGTCCACGGGACAGATCAAGAAAGACATCAGGAGCTGGATTTCCCAGTTTGATTCTGTTGGGAAAAGAGGACCCTTCCTTGACAGCTCTGGTGTGTTTCGTCTTGAGGTGTTTCGTCTTGGTTTCTGCCAATCTGCCTCTGCGCTGCCTTTCTGACGCTGCCGAGCCAAGCCAGTAAAACCTGGGGATGGCATCCATGAGGCCACTGGTGCCACGCGCACTATGCGCACTATGTGCAATGGTACGCTATGTTTCTGCGCCAGTGAACGAGTCGCCCATTCATGCCTCGAGCCCCTACACCATCTTGTTTGCGCCCAGCGGTAGCTTGTACAGGTTGTCTGTTGAGATCTGCATCAAGCAGTACTCACAAGACTGGTCCTCACAGCACCAGTCTTTCGTCTGAGATATACCTCATCAGTTGGTATCGGGCGGTGAAGCCGCTATCAGCACTGCGCCCACCAAGGCCCAGAATTGCGAATCCCATTTCCATGTCTCTATTGTCTCGTCGGTTTTATCGCGCTGTAGGGTACGGTATTGGTCTTGGGCGCACACTGTATGATCACGCTGACCAACATGTCATTTCCCGCCGACCACCGCAAAAGAGAAAGCAGCTAAGAAGAACGAGTTGAGTCGAGCAAGTCGGCAGCGGGACGCCGGCAGAAGCTACTGGAACCGCCACCAAGAATCGGCGTTGAGGCCCCGTACTCATCCGTATGACTGATGTTGAAGGCCTGAAGCCCGGCACCGGCCCCTTGATGACTCCGCGATGGGAATGAATGCTCTCCACTCTCAGTGCGCGTGAGTGATTGTCGACACTGAGCTAGATAGCACCGTATCCCTGATAGCACAGTGTCTGCGCTGGCAAAGTCGTCATGCCAATAGGGATTCCGTCATTATCGGGAGGTTGAATTCAGTGGACAGGTTTGATAACTTGGCATATGAATACTGTAGCATTTCGTCGTTATGCCAGTTGTGCAAGCATTACTGCAGTACACAAGTGTACTGTACTGTACTGTACTATACTGTCGCATCTGTACAGTGTTTTGATAACGCGTAATGTTCAGTTCCTCCGTCCGTGTCGTCATGTTTTGATTGTCTGTCTGGCTGATGTCGCAATGCTTCCTAACTCTGAGACGACCAGGGCCATCAATGTTTCTGATCGCTGCAGCTGTTTGATTGACTTCTTTATGCCGCCATTCCCTCCCTTGCCCCTCGTGGCATCGCCTCATGGTAGCGCCATTCCTCTTTGCTATGCACGAATCCAAGTATACAGTAGTAGTATTAGCAGCAGCAGGAGGAAGAAAGAACAACTGCTTGCTCTCTCCAGTAAACACAGTGCGTATAGTGTCATACTGTACATGCCTCTTGTTGCTGTGCATTACTTGGCTTGCCTCCCCTGTCGTGTTGTCCCCTTCGTGCCTGCCTCTCAGCCCCAGTTTTTGAACCCCGGCTCGTCCGGTACAAACAACAACACAGCACGCAAGGTACGACAGCATGTCCCATCCTTTCCTTAGTCCCTGGGCTAGCCCAACCTAAGGGCAGGTGGAGACTGCAACAACGGAAGGCAACCTCATCTCAAGACACTCCCCCCGTTCGTTCTAGACCCAGTTTCTACTCGCTGTCGCTGCCTTGGTCCTGCTTGGGTGTGGAAAACAGTATGAACACTCAGTCTTCTCACTAATCCAACCTATCCCATGGCCATCCATCCCCATCCATCCCTCTCCACCTAGTTCCATCACCGCCTTTCCCTCTAAGCTCTCTCTTCTCTTGTCTTCTTTCCCCTGCTTTCTTATCATCGTCTCTCCACCCTCTCTTTCCCTTCATTTGTACGCTTTCCGCATCTTCAAAGGCCTTCTTCTTTCTCGAGCTTGCTACTCTTCTCTCACTATCTCATCTCCGTCTCTCTTCTGTTTACTCATATCTAATCCAATCTCATCCCATCTCATCACACCCTCTCTCCGTTCTAATCATCGAACGATCCCGCCTCGCCACCTCATCCGAAGCAAGCAAACAAACGCTTATCGCTGTGATCAATCGACAACCAACTAAACAGTCGACATCCATCAATCACATTGCTTGAGCTATACAATCCTCTACGAGAAGAAGAAGAAGCGTCTTTGACTTGTGTTGTTCGCCGCTGCATTTGTCCTTATTCGCCTAGATCTCCTATTATATCGCTCCGTTATCGCATAAATCTGTTACGAGCCTCGGCCACCAACAAAAGTGCTTATTACAGTCGGATACGTCGCATAGAACATTCGTCTTGTGCTGCATTGAGTCGAAGAGGACTTTCTCGTTGACTTGCGATTACTCTCCGGTCTCATACTTGCAACCCGGCCTATTGGCCCGCGTGACTTGACCACCCCGACCGAGCGTTAGGAATACCGTCCCGGGCGAGCTCCGCTCCCCTATCCCCCGGTGCCAGTTTGACTGGTCCGACACGTCGACCTTTCGGCATCGTCGAATCCGGATACACCTGAACCTCTACGCCTTCACTTGGTCTTGACCAACTCTCAACTCTTTGGTGGACCTCGTCCCAAGTCGACACAATCCAACTCATCGTTCGAGGCACATTCTTTTCAAAGATACAAAAAAACGTACCCATGTCATTATAACGAATTTCATTTTCCTTGTCTTCAATCTTCTTCGACCACCTGGGTCTTCGTAACTCGCAACTCATCATCACGACCATTCGATAATCATTTCTTTTGTCAAGCCTATCGAATACCCACCAATGAGCCTCTGAATACCAACGAACAACTTCAACAAACAAACAAACAATCGAACCTTTCATTCTGCTTTCATCATTACGACACTGTACATTGCTCATATACTGCGAAGCATTCATATTTTCTTGCATTAGCTCGAGCGTTCTTCAGAGCTTCAATATCGCACCCCGGACTTCCTCTATTACCGGTTATTGAGAAATTTTAAAAAACTGTTTGTTTAACAATTCCCCTCTTCTTTTCAATCTTCTTTTCAAATACTTTTATTACCCCTTTTTCGTCATGGAATGCCTCAAGGAAAAGTTCGTTGGCGGTGCCCTTCTCAATGGACGTTATCAGACCATCTCCCCTCTCAACCATGGATCTTTCGGTATGGTGTTCAAGGCACAGGATCTCACCACCAATGAGCCTGTTGCTATCAAGTGCCTAACCAAAAAGAGCGCATGCCCCGACGGTACCTCTGACTTCGCTGTCGATGAGAAGTCAGAGGAGCAGGCTTTGCACAGTCGCCTGGGATCCCACGAAAACATTGTCAACCTGATCGACTCATTCGAGACTGAGTCTCACATCTATCTGGTCCTCGAGTTTTGTGGTCAGGGCGATCTTTACGAAGCAATCCGAAAAGGTCACGGCCCCCTCGAGACCGAGCATGTTCGCCAATTCATGCTGGAGCTCATTGATGCCGTCGATTATATGCACTTTAAGGGAGTTTACCATCGCGACATCAAGCCCGAGAACATTTTCCTCACACAGGATGGTGCCATGAAACTTGGTGACTTCGGTTTGGCAACCACAGAGAAGTGGTCATATGAAATGACTGTTGGCAGTGATCGTTATATGGCCCCTGAACAGTTCGACTCGGCTGGCGCTGGTTACTCACCAGCCGAAGCGGACATCTGGGCCATTGGTATCTGCCTCCTCAACATTCTCTTCTCTCGCAACCCCTTCACTACCCCAACCGAGGCCGACCCCCTTTTCCTTGATTACTCTCGGGACAAGCAATCTCTCTTCGATGTTTTCCCATCTATGTCCCAGGATACCTATGAAGTGCTCGTGCAGTGCATGAACCTTGACCCTAGACGGCGTTCATTGGAAGGCGCTCGTGATGCTCTCCTTCGTGTTGTTACTTTCACCACTGATGACGAGGAGGACGATGAGTACTGCGGTGCTGAGTCTCCCAATGTGGCCTCTGCCAATCGCGAGCCTCTCCGCACCCCATCCATCCAGTCTCCCGCCGTCGACACCGGGGCTTTCCCCTGGGCCAAGGCTCTCCATGGCACAACTCATCTTGGACGTCAACTCAGCGTCATCCCCGACGACGAAAGCTACACGGAGGAACTTTTCCCCAAGTCTGAAGCGACGACAACCGATTGGTGCTCTGCCAACATGCAGACTCCCATGTCGTCCGTTTACGATTCTCACTTGGGTGCCTCGATGAAGTCGCTTGCCATCAAGCCTACTGCCCGATTCAATCGGGCCTCGGCCACTGCTGGCTCACTCCCCATCAGCATGGCTAAGCCTATGCCTGCCATGTCTATGGTGTTTGGTCGACGTCAGGAAGCTGTGTCTAAGAGCTGGAGCGACATGTGGGATGAGGATGAAGAGGAGGAAGAGATGGAACAGCAGCGTCAGATGCTTCAAGAGCTCAACGCCAGGACTTGGAGCCAGGAAAGCAAGGAGGAGAAGAAGGAACAGGAAGAGGAGGAGATCGAGAAGATTGACATTGTTGAGCCTGAGCGCGAACCAGCGTCGCATGCTCATGACATCAAGGGCGATGTTGATGATGACCTGGTCGCTGACGGCTTCTTTTTCCAAGAGGCACCGGCGCCCAAGACTCAACACATCACCATCACACCTCATTATTCTCATTCTCCTATGTCTAAGCCGCGAAGCTCTATGGATAAGTGGGCGGCTTTGGGCGAGCGACGCCGTGGTCAAGCTGCTACTTTGGATTCTATTAAGTCGGTGGAATTTTCTAAGCCCCGACGACACAATTTTGGTTTTGGATACAACAAATCTTACGAAGCGGGCGTTTGGGATCATTCTAATTATCATCATAAATTTGGGGCCGCTAAAGAACGGTCTAACAGCAAGGAATGTCCCTGGAACAAGGGCAGAGATTGGAATTGGCGTCGGGATAGACGCACCGATCTCGGTGACGTTGAGTGGGTTGGAGGTTGGTAAATGAGATTGATTCTCTGCAACCTTCAAATGTAGTTGGGCCGTCTTGAGTCCCTGGGGCGATACTCGAAGATATTTCGGGCGTTGCTTGGATTATGATGAGAGCCTTACTCGCTTTCTGTGTATAGGATATTATAGAACCAATACAAATACCAGAAGTACCTACTCACACCTATTGCTTCCGCTAAACTTTTGTTTCGTATGTGACTGAGTTTGGATATTAATATGCATGTGGATATCATTTATTTGTTAGTCAGTGTCATTGCTTCTCGTGCCAGTTGCGTAAGGTTAGGGTAGTCATGCCAGACGACACGAAGTTTCGTTCGATAGATCTAGCTGTCCATATGGAACGACAAGGGCTATCTCTATGTAATGTGGCCCTGGAAAGTATGTTTTATCTAAGCGGCCTCGTCACATCTACTGAGTAAGTTGTAGACCGGTAATCCTAAAGTACGTGAAACCCAGACTTTGCTCTGGACTTGACAGGTCTAAGAAGAGGGTGCATATAACACGTCAAACTCAACTTTACGGGTCGCACTTGGTGATATTGAAGCCTCTTTGTTCCCTTTAGTCCCTCTTCTCTTGTTGGTTTATGTCACAACCTTGGCTCTACTGGTGAGTCTGAGCCAAACTTGGCGAAGTAACGAAGCCGTTTCCATCTTGGTTTCTCACCGTCTGCCACAATCTTTCATTGCGAAGATGTTTAAACCTATGGCTTTTTTGGTGTCTGCTTATTAAGAATTTTGACAGCATCCTTTGTGTAGATGTAGCTCGCTCCGCTCCAGATGGTAGTGGCAGAGACAACATATCTAGTTAACATTAGCAGTGATCCTACACGGCCTTGAACAATAGAACCCACTGCATGATTGTCAATGCAGATGTCAGGTCTGCGGTCATAATGGGTGCAGCGGTAGTGACTCCGACAAGAGCAAGCTGCAAGAAAGTGTTGTACTTGCTGATTGTCGTGGGGCGTACTTCAGCCGAGGGAAGTGAAAAGTCCCAGTATCGGGCAAATGTTTTAGGCGGCGGTAATGAAATCCAGCGATAGTAGATTGCAGAGATGGCAAGACCGACGTCGCGGCCGAGGATAATCCCAGCGCACCAGACTTTTCGTATGTTAGCTTTTGAGTTGCGACGACAGCTTAGCACGGGAGAAGAACGCACTGGGTAGAGCGCCCTTGGCAGCAAGACAGATAGTCAAGATGGTCATGAGCATCTTGTCGGCCATGGGGTCAATTACTGTGCCCACGACAGTCTTGCTATCCCAGCGTCGCGCAATCCATCCGTCAAGCAAATCTGTAATGCCTGCATATGCGAAGAGACCGACTGCCCACGCATGTTGATCGTGCAAAACCAGGTATCCAATGACCGGGGCGGCAGCGAGACGTGTTAAGGTCAGAATATTGGGTAGCGTGTAGATATCTTCGTGGAGCACTTCGGCGGGTCGTGAGGGCGTAACATCTTGTGGTGACGGAGGTTGCGTTCTGGACGCCGGGTCAGTCAGATGCAGTCAGCCAAGTCGCTTATACCGCACTCACTTGGAACTCTTCTCGTCCAAATGCTTTTGCTGCTCCTTATTCTCTTGCCATGATCGCGTCTTTGTGAAGAAGAGATTTCGTGAACATGCTGTCGGTGTCGTATGTCTCGGCGCAAATCTCAGAGCAGGCCTCGAACTTGTACCACACCTTATTGTGGCCCGGTAAGCCAATCTCGCGGATAGACTCATCACTGCGCTTGGCTCGATGTTACTGGAAATAGGGCGTTGCCCAGACCCTGTCGTTAATCGCTCGAAGTCGCCCAAGATAGTACCGCCCGTCCGATGATGGAGTAGCTAAAGTTTGGCGATATACAAAAGACCCGTTAAAGACCCCAGAACCCCGCCTAGATGAATAACAATTCGCTTAAAGAAGCACTAAAACACAAGGATGCCATTGACGTATGGCGACAGAAGGGATAATAGAAATTCTATTCTTATTATCATTAAGCACTGAAACGTATTTGTATAGTTCTATTTTAAGATACTCAATTGACCCTCTGAATTCTGCAGTTACTTTTGTTCTAGAAGTAAGTACTGATGGTGAAAACTAAGTTATCTTGGCTACCTACCTAGGTAGGTAGGTACTAACCTAGTAGACAGGCACGATGCACCACGTTGCATCGGTTCCCAAGTACATTATTACACCAGCATCAGGATGCCAGAAGAGCCAGCCGCTAGAAGCTTGAGAGACGAAATAGTTCAGTCACCTTGTGCAAGCCTAGGCCAACACTTGGGCTGCTTTGTTTCCGTGGCCGAAGCCTGAGAGAAGTACAGTACAGTCTCACTTGATTTCCGCTTCAGTCACATAAGGATAGCAAGCATAGCCAGGTGTCATTAAAAAATCGTATTAATAGTCATAATAGTAGTACAGACAAATAACATAACGTCAAAGGTTATGAAAAGTAAAAACCTGGGCCTTGACTCTGATTGTAGGAGGGACTCTGAGTGTAGGCGGGACTCTGAGTGTACGCTGGACTTTGAGTGTATGCAGGGCCATTAGCGGGGGTGGGGCCATGAGCATAGGCGGAGCCTGGACTGGGGCCGGAGCCGGGGCCGGAGCCGGGACCGGGAGCATAGGCAGACCCGTGAGGATAGGTAGTCCCGGCGGCATAGAGAGGTCCAGCGGAATAGACGGGGGCGGTGGCATAGCTGGCCGCTGAAGCGGAAGGGTCAGGAGCATAAGCCTGGTTCCCCAATGCATAGTACTGGTGGTGGTCCATGTAGAGTCCATTGTGCGAAATGAGTGACATGCTCTCACGTGGTATTGTGTCACGTGTTTGTGACCAGAGGTGAGTATTGTATTGTGCATACTCTTCAGTCACGGCGGGCTCGCGATAGGTCGGTTGAGAGATGAGTTCTTGGCGAGGGACTACTCGTCGGAGCTCGTTGTGTTGTGAGGGTGAAACAAGACGTCCGGCCTTGACATCTTCGATGTTGTAGTAGCTGACAAGGTGATGAGCGATGCCCTTGTAGTTAACACTAATGGTCTTCTTGACGAGACCATTAGACTTGAAATCGTAGGAGTCGACGAGCGAACCTATTAGTTCTCGGTCTTCGTCGACCATCGGTTGGCCGTTGCTGCTGATGGGTTGGATAGGCAAACTATCGGCTCTGGGTCGTTGGTTGTGGGACTTTGTGATACCGCCTTGCTTCTTGCCGCCCTTCTTGATTGATCGCTTCTTCTGCCCTGGAGCAAATGGTTGTTCCAGCTCCCGATATATCAGGAAGTTACCCAAGATCCGACTTGGGCTCCATGCGACGCTGTCTGTCCACCGTTTGATTCCCGAGGCCAGTTCCTCGTACACAAAAACATTCCCGCTCTGGATTAGTTGCTGGCGTTCCCGGTCATGGGGACGGCGAGCAACATGATTGAGTCGACCAGAAAGACATGCTTCGATGATGATGGCGGCATCAAGAGTAGTGCTGATGAACCCTGTATAGGTAGGGCTCAGTGGTGCTGAGCTTGCCATATTTGAAAGGCTGCTTGTGTGATTCTGTGATTCTGTGATTGTTTGTGTGTTTGTGTGTGTAAACATGTGTGTTAGCATGTGTTGTGTTGGTGAAGGGGGAAGGAAACTGAACTATTTTGGTATAGACGGGGGGATGCTTGTTCTTAAATACTATTCCATGGAAGAAACAAGTGTATTTGGTGACAGATCGAGCTTGCTCAACAAGCGCGTAACTTGAACTCTATAGACGCCAGGCGCCACAAACCAAGCATCCTTCGGGACCTACTCGGTAGCAGAAAAATTATCCTCCAACTCATGGGCCGCCAAAATAAAGCTGGCTAAATTCTAATCTAAACCCGGCATGAAGTGGCCGAGTTATTTCGTCTCTTGGACTAATCCATTGGATACCCTGACGGGGGCTTGGGAATCGATCTGGTGTAAGTGATTCCGCAGCATATGGGCATTAATTAGTGGGGGCACAGCTGAGTGGACCCAGCCTTCCATGTCGGCAAGTGACAGAAAGCCTATTCCTAAATGCTGGGGTGATGGAAGGAGATAGACAGAAGACCCGTTTAAACAGGGATCAAATGATTGAATTATTTTTTCCCCACGAATCCAGTGGTTAGTTATTTTTGACAGCTCGGGGTTATACACCCTTTGCCCGCACTTGCCTTACCTTGAGCTCGCCTACTGTCCATGGAACGCCTGACCCTTGTCTAGTAGGTTGTCTTGCCCACCCGACATTGGATCGAGGAAGGTGCCGAACCACCTACGTACTGTTTCGGTACATTAGGTACCTACCTGGGCAGGTGTAGGTGTCTCTCGAATTTCTCAACTCCACCCCCTCCTCTCCTCAAACTCGAAAGGGGCATGGCAAGTCCAAGCACGTCCCATGAATGATGCTACTACTCATACGCCTACTACTGCTGATGAGGGTGGTGTGGTTGTGGTTGTGGTTGTGGTGGCTTGCGGCCGAGAGGAGAAGACGGCAGAAAAGAGAGAATGATGATGTTGTTGAATGCAAAGAGAATGGATTTGACGGATCAATTGGTTGTCTTAGGATACCGTACGGTCCGTACCTGAAATCTGGGGATGGTTGTCTTCCTGTCTTCTGTCTCACTCTAGAAGAATTCAATATCTCTGGGGATCAAACCTTTTTTTCATTTTTTCAATTAAAAGAAACTCTCTAAGTCTACCGTCTAGATCAAAAGATCGAGCCCTGTCTGTAGTCTCCAAGCTGTCGGGAGCTGGCGAGAACTTAGAACCCACCTTCTGCCCGGTACCTTGATTAAAGATATTTTACTGAAATCAGTTCCTTGGATACTTTTCCTCCTTGTATCGTACTAAACAAGATGGTCATCATTGCATCTATTGTCTCGTAACTGGCACCCCTCTCTCTTTCTCTTTCTCTCCCACTCTCGTTGCTCTGCTCTGCTCTCTCTTCTTGCTCCTTGTCCCTGAGCCTGGGGGACGAGGAAGACAGACCCACTTTGATTGTCACACACCCTGCGGCTAGCACCCAGCACGCCCTTCTCCTCTCGAGTCTCCTCATGCAACAGTGACGCACCATGCCGTTCTTTGTTGATGAGAGTATGCCATCACAGTTATTGTCGTCTATCTCGATAAGGGTCAAGTATGTAGGTGATAGGTCTCATTTGATTTGATTTCAACTGAGGACTCGGTCGGAATAATGCCTTTCTTCGGCGACTCTTCGCAACTGCCGAAAGACAAGTCCCTGTCATTGGATGCCTCTCACTCAGAACATCTCAACCCCTCCATTATTTTCTGATATTGGATGTTCTGATATCCACAAGAATGGGAGAGAAAGAAGGCCAAAGCACCACCACTACCACCACAAATCACATCACTTCCTTACTCGACTTCTGTCAACATTTGGCCGATTCTTTTCTGCTGGGGGGCCCTGAACGCCACGAATCCACCTTCATTCCTAACATGTCGCGTTAATGTTAGTACCACCCCTCACCGTGAGTGCGTACTGACTGCTACTGCGATTGAGAGGACAAATGCCATCTCTACATTATATTGCATTGCGCAGCGCTGCGTCGCACGTCAAGAGGGTTAAAAAAAAAAATCCGCTATGGCTAGTCTATGCATAGGTATCATAGGTATCATGGCTATGCCCTGCCTATCCAGACTACATGGTATGGTACGGGATGGGATGGGATGGGATCTTATGGGATTTATTAACTATCTTGGGTATGGTGCAGGTCATGGTTCATGGCCATTGATGGTCATGACTTCAAATCCAAGTCCAAGTCTTCTTAACAGTCAGTCAACTTATCACCATCATCAATCAAGACAGGAGAAACCCCTCCCCGTCCGGAACCCCGGAGACGGCCGAGACTTCCGACGCCGGCCCCAAGCCCCCGACGGCAACGCTGTCTCGGGTTAGTTTACAGCACTACTGTACATTACGTTAACGTACATTGCAGGGTACTCTTCTTATTGCTGCTCTGTTCTGCTGTAACCGGGTTGCGAGATTGCGATTGTGTCTCTCCTTCTTGTTTCCGGCATTCGTGTTTCTGCACAATGTCGATTTTGTTGCATCCATCTACAGCAAAAATAGAGTCAGACAAGCGTCAGAGGTGAGAATACATGCAGAAACACAGGCCAACTCCCACACAAGCGTTCTTCTTTCCATCTTTTTTCTCTCTGTCTCTTTTTTTTATTTTCGGGTACGTACAGGAGGTATTTCATTTCAATGCCTTCGGTCTCAATTTTCCGTGCACCCGTACCGCACGATCCAAGTTCCATGCCATCTGCGTACATTACTGTGGTGGTAATACATTACCGGTATCGTTGCAGTACAGTACAGTACATACTAGCCTCTACAGGACTCGACGTTACTAGTTTACGTTACTAGCCTGATGATGATCCAGAATTAAAAAAAGACGAGACGAGACAAGGAAATGGGTCAATGGTTGGTGCGTGCGCGCGACAAGTGGTTAGTGAGGTTGCGTTTGCAGCTTCGTAAGATAACTTGGGTACGGACGGCATCAATTCTCAAGCACGTGCCTTGCCTGAGACAACTTCACTCACTCGGTTCGATTCGATTCAATCAAATTCAATTCACCTTACTTGACCTCACTCCAGCCAACCACCCCCCTCAAAATGTCCAAACCTTAGTGAAGATCATTTAAGGGTCTCCCGTCTTACACGCCTTGGATGTTGTACAGGCACCAAAGGTACTGTACCACCCATCCATCCATAGCGGCTATGCTCCGTACCTGTGTACGAATGATATCAAGGCAATTACGGCACAGAACGGTCAGACGCAGACTCAAAACTGCATGTCGCTCGCTTGCTCCATGTTTTAGTTTAGCTTAGGGTCTCTGCGTTGTAGAATCGATCTACATACGTAAAAGAACAAGAAGAAGAGAGGGAAAAAAGCAAAGACCAGTAAGTGTCAGTGCAGCTACTGTAAAAAAAAAAAATTAAAAAAAAGAAGGGGTGTTGGTTGGTCTTGGACAAAGGTCCCTCCGATTTCCCCGTTGCAAGCTTGGACTTGGGCTTGGGCTTGGGCTCCAATCTTTCCCATCTAAAAACGGCCATAGCAGGTACCTACCTAACTACTTCCTGTCTACATACTACACAGGAACATGCCGTAGCCCGCAGGTGGTGCATTGACTGACAGCGAATTAATTTAGTTGCAGCAGTTAGTTAGGTCAGTGATTTCATATTTTCTCCTTGATCGTGTTCTTGGAGTTGGTGGTGTCTTGCTGATCCCTGCCTCTCGTTACTCTAGTCTTTTCTGTCTCGATGGGCTCGTCTCATCTCGCCTCGCCTCGCCTTAGTTCACTTTCAGGCTTCCGGTAGAGTAGAGTGCCTCATCCTGCCGCGCGTCAATTGAGTTCTGAGGTGCGGTACGTATCCTGGTCGAGGGTTCACTAACGTTGAAACCTACACGGGAACCCCAAGACTACTAACGGGCATCTACAAAGTCAAAGTCAAACAGATTGATTGCCCTATGGGTTCAATGTATGCGTGCCTGTGTACTGGGATGATGGATTGATTCCAAAGTCATGTATGGATGTCTGTCCCCGGACCGACAGCCAGCTCAGCCCAGTTTATTAAGGCACTTATTAATTAAGTCCCTGCCCTACCTGTCCTGGGTAAGAACCCTGCGCCTGCGCCTGCGCCTTGCCTTGCCTTGCGAGGAGAAAGTCGAAACCGCAACGCTGCAAGGTATGGATGCCCTGTGCTTGGAGGGGAAAGGGAAAGAAGTACGGATAGTCTAGGCCTAGGGAAGGAAAGGAAAGAAAGAAAATCTTTGAATGATGAAAACGAACATGGCCAAGGACATGGACATGGACATGGTATGCAGCGACCTCCGGCATTGGCTTTCGTGCCTGTCTTTCGTGGGACTGCGACGCTGTTAGTGCTCGAGTAGGTACTGTCGTCTTCTCCACATGTTCCTTTATCCAGGTACCTTTTCCTCCATGGTGATTTGATGATGCACCTGCCGTCCTGCAGGCCATCACTGCCTTGTTCCGTGATTGGCCTGATTCATCTTTCACCCCTGCTCTTGCCTGTCCAGGACCAAAGTGGGAAAGTGGGAGAGCCGACAAGGCGGCACTTCAGCTTCTCATTGGGTGGGATTCTCCCATTGGCTTTTGTAATCGTGTGTCATAGCTGCGCATGGGTTTACTGTCAGCCCGCCAAGTACCGAGCTATCTTTGCAAACGGATTCCCCGTCTAGTCCCCCAAACCCCAAAACCACCCCCTGCTCACGGCTGTTGGATGCCCTGAAATTATAGGTAGGCTGGGTAATTGGAACCCTCGTACGGATCCAACATACAACTCCCAACTTGGAATTGTATCCATCAACCACATCGCATCCCATCTCTACCTATCCCATCAACACCGATACTATCTTCCAATTACGTATGTCTTCTTCTCCTAGTAATACTACTCTACGGATACCAATACTACGCCTTGCATGGACCATCGCTTATGAGCCATTCACATGTCCTCAACTGATCCCGAAACCTGGATCTGTGCTGTGCAGATACGCAGAGGCCAACAACCATCAAACCTACTACTACTGTTAACGACTCATCCAGACAACATCATAATTAGATCTTCAACAGGCGAGACAGGGTCATCGCCAACAACTGCCGTTCTTAGCATTATCATCTTCTTTTCTCATTCTCGACCATTCTCTAACCCCCCAAAAGTCCTACACGTGCGTAATGTGACAGCGCGTGCTCCCCCGTCAGCCCTGCATACTGTAAAACCATGGCTCTTCGCCCTCGCGGTAGCGTCGTCCTGGCTGTCGCATTGGTATTGGGACAGTGCCCTCGAATGCCATTTCCATGTCAACGTCTGTGTTCGCGACATTATCATTCTGTTGCTGTTTCTGTTCCTGCTTCTTGACGTGATGATCTTGTTGACTCGTATCACATCCCTTGTCCGGCTCCCTCAATGTCTTCCCCACCTGCGCTGATGGCCGTGCCTGAGTCTCTGCCGCCGCCTTGACCTTAATACTGGCGCTGGCGCCCTCACTGAAGCTGCCGGAGACAGTGCTACTGCTTTTGCGGTTGCCAACTCGCACTACGACGCCGCTCTCCCAATTGCGACAACTCATCTTGGGCTGTCCTGTCGCTCGGTCCTTGACAATTCGGCCCCTGTTTGGTGCATAACACCCGCAACCGTCAGCATTAGATTCATATGATCGTCACCGTTTCGTGCCAGTCCTTCTCAAAACATCCTTAAGAGGCAGCTAATTTGGCACTACGGATACGCAATCGCACCATTACATCGACCGTTGATGCTCGCTTCTTGCCTTGTTGTCTCAAGTCTCCCCATGTCTTACAGGATGAGGTGGGATGGGCAGGGGGCCACTTCACAGACAGTGGGTTGGTTCATAGTTAGGGTCTCACTCACCATGCGCTCTCTGACAGATTTGCGCTGCCAATGTAAACCCAGCCAAGAGACATACTTGCCGCTTTCGGCTCCGCGGGGGTGCGAGCCGGCACCTGTTCGCGTCCCCGCGGATCCGATCGCGTTTGCGGACGCGTCTGCAATTGACTTTGACTTCCCGCTTCCGTCTGGGATACCAAGATCATCTTGCTGTGCATCAAAAGCCCATCTCTGGTGTTGACACAGTCCCGCACAAGCTCGGTGGGGAAGGTTGGCGAGCGCCACCACTTGGGCTGGACACAGATGGTGCCCGCAGCCTGCATCAGCGCCCTCAGAGGTTAGCGTTGACTAGTACATTTCTTTGGCTTTTTTCGCATGTGAGGATTCCCCAGTTATTCGAGATCTGCAATTACAGACACTGGGATAACGCTGCACACTTACATTGCGCCCACCTCGACTCCTGCCAACTGTCTCGTCGGTCGGAAAATATATTCGGAAACGGTCCTTTAGCTTGTCTTGCCATGGATTCGACGCCTTGTTTTTGCCTGTTCGACCCATTCTCGACTTGTACTCGGCCAGACCATCGTCTCCTGTAAATTGTCACTTGTCAGACCATATCATCAGAATCTAGTAACATGTGTGGGGTTGACTGCCAGAGGTGGTTGCACAGTATCGATCTCCTTACCTTGACATGCATTGTAAATTGCGCCTACCAGGTCGTAGTTGAGAGACCCGAGAGAGGCGCACTGGAGTAATGGTTCACCTATGGTCAGAATCAGTGCTCTCTAGACTGGCATGCGGCTTTAATGGCACCCACAACGAAGTCGACCTCGATTGGGTCCTCGGTGGCTAGTCCGAGTGAAGCCACGCTGGTGCCCAGCCCGCTGTATCCTGTACGACGTGAGCTATGATTCCATGAAAATCATCAAATACATGTATGTTCACTACCTATTCGCTTCAACGATTCTCCTTGATGTCCACCCGGGCTAGGTTTCGATATCAGCAAATTCCTTCACAACTGCGGGTCCGAATATGATCATCAGGCTAGTTAGTATCTTACATGGTATACACGAAGCCAAGGTGCTTCGTTTGCGAGAAGTCGTAGTTTGTGAGGCTGCTCACCATGTTCTCGCCAACGCCAGTTGCTGACAGGAATCGGCCGAGCTCGGTGCTGAAGGCGGTTGGCCGATGAGTCGAGGGGTTCTTTAGTCGAGGAAGGTCGATCAGGAAGACCATCTGTACAAACCATTAGCGAGTTCTCGTCTTCAGCGCCATCTAAAGCGCCTCGGTTCGACGACCAACGTTCTCCATGACGCCAGTCTCACCCCAGTCATAAGGGACTAGATTGGCTGTTGGGACCACAACTCGAAGATAGTCGGGGTACTTTAGCAGCTGCAGCTTGGAATGCATCGCCCCAGGCCCGTTCATTGCCGGAAAGACGAACTTGATGCCCGGTGGCGCATTGGATTGCATCTCTGATTTCTGTGGTAGGTTTCGTCAGCTTCTCTGAGTCTTGTCCAATTCGAGGAGTTTAGCGAGGGATATCCCGAACGAGTCAGGTTTAGTGATTGACACACACCTGGGCCTCACTGTCGGCAAACGCCAGGAGGAGTAACTTGGTCCTTCTCAAATCCATTTTGGATACGAGCCATTCATCATCCCACTGGTACGAGCTCAGTAGAGCAAGCTCTAGTTTTTCCTTCTGAAAGATCTCCTCGATCTTGATATCTTCTGACGTCCGAGGATATCCTTTCGCCCATGTTCTTTTGATAGCGCCTTTGGGATATGGCAGCAGGATTGGTGCCAGAGATCCAGCTACAGTCCGGGGTGGTTCAGAATATGGTGTCATTCTCTTTGGCGGAGGAACCTCTACAACATCTTCGTCGTCAGTAGGGGAGCGGCGCCGCTTGGCTAACCTCTGCAGCCTTTCCTCTTCCATCTTCTTGCGATCGAACGACAACAAACCGAGGCCAGCCCCGCCCGAACCATCCCCGTTCCGGCGGGATGTCGAGGTTGAGGCGCTCGGGATCTGCGAACTCTGCTCGTCTTGGACCTCTTGTTCCTGAAGTGAAAGGGCGATTGCATAGCTCAACGCCTCGTCTTCGTCCATATCACTCCCCAATTCGAGGGGACCTTGGCGAGACCCGGCCATTTTTTGTGTTTTGGCGCCAGCGGTTTTCAGGACAAGATTCCGGCCAGATCGACTGAGTTTCGGGCGACGGTTATGAAAGTGATTTTTTTCTATTTCTGAAAGGTTCACGGTTGTTTCTTGGGTGTCGTTAAGTTAAGACCAGTCAGTCGTCTTAAGTCAGTTATCCCTGTCAACTAATCCCTGTCTCTAAGACAAAACACAGCGCGGGGTCACGTGAGGTCGCGTCATTCTTCTGATGATATTTTACCAGCGCGCCTAAGGCCCAGCAAGGCCCGGAGCGAAATGGACATCAGCCCCGGGTTACACCAGCTGCAATGTTGTCCAAGGCGATCCATACCTCCACCGTCGGTGCAATGCTCATTGTATCCCGAGTGCCTTGTTCCCCGCTGCTTGCCTGTTCACGGTCTAATGATTTGAGGAAAGATGATGACGTTTGCCTACAGCCATGGCTTTTCTAATTAACTATCCCATGAGCGATGCGACTTACACACAGGCAGCGCCTTTGAACCTTGAAGTACCTTTCCCGCGTAGAAATCGTGGCAATGCAGGACGTAACCAGGCGGGTCCCAGTCGGGTTGTGTTCGGACACGTCCCTTTGATATCTGTCAGGTGGTGCAGGCGTTGACAGTGGCTGCCGAGGGCGACGGCCGACTCGGTCATTTCCAGCGCCTTCCATAAGGTAGCTCCCATGAATGGGGACAATTTCTTTATCAGTGCACAAACTCTACGAAGGGAAATAGGCTTTAACAGCAAATGGTCAGAAGGCTTCCATGGATCTCAACAAAGAGGAGTGTGACTCATTGTGCATTGCGCTCCTCAGTTCCTGCGTCGACAGAATCTTGCAGAACTGGTAACATGGACTTCGAAATATACTACCATTGGTAGGAGTAATCAGATATTAATATAGGGTAGCGTACTCTCCCAAGACTCACTCCTCAGTAAGGTATGGTAGAGGAGTGTATCTGAGCTTTGAAACGTGGTAATATCCGATATTCTCAATCTTTTTAATACTATTTATCATGTCTACTCTATAATCAATCAACTTTCTTCTCTGTACTCTGTACTGATGTTGTTTTTGGTCTTAAAAGTAATTGTCGATGGTAGTCGAATCGCTATACATGATCCCTGTAGTCTCTGTGTTCCATTGGAAATTTTTTACTGGCCCGTCAGTTTAGCGCAAGTCTACTGCCTTTCTGGGGTCCAATCCAGCACAAGGAAATTCAGACATTGGCCATCTATCATGGAGGCAAATTTTACGACTTCAACGACATGAAATGCGTTCATTGCTAAGACCCAGGCCAGCCGTTTCACGGCACCACTGGTCAATTACAGGGCGACGATGTCTCGCGACAGTCTCTAACGATTCAAAGTGAGCCAGCTTGATTTCACATGGCCCTAATTCCTTACCCTGTTGGAAACTATTGCTAACATACCACCATAGGCCTTATGATGTCGTGGTAATCGGAGGTGGCCATGCTGGCGCCGAGGCATGTGCTGCTGCTGCGAGAGCTGGAGCACGAACAGCCCTAGTCACTCCAAAGATTGATAACCTAGGAACATGTTCCTGCAATCCGAGTTTCGGTGGTATCGGCAAAGGTACAATCATTCGCGAAATCGATGCGCTTGATGGACTGGCTGGCAGGATCATCGACAAGTCCGGTGTACAATTCCACACATTGAATAGACGAAAGGGTGCAGCTGTTTGGGTATGTCAGCTCGACTTGGTGGCATTAGATGGATGTCGATGGCTAATCATATACGGGATAGGGTCCACGGGCGCAAATCGATCGCGATCTCTATAAGAAACATATGCAGGCCGAACTCACTTCGTACCCGAACCTATCGATCGTACTCGACAGCGTGTCGGATATTGTCCTTACACCACAGGATGCCATAGACGGGGCTTCAAGTCGTATTGCTGGAGTACGTCTCGAGTCAGGCCAGATTCTCCCAACAAGCAAAGTCATCATAACAACCGGAACATTCCTCGGTGGCGAGATCCATATCGGTCTCAATGCGTATCCTGCCGGTCGGCTTGGTGAGGCAGCGACCTTCGGTCTTAGCAAATCATTACGCGATGCAGGCTTCCAGCTAGGACGACTGAAGACGGGAACACCTCCTCGAATCGAGCGAGAGAGCATCAACTACAATGTTCTGGAAAGGCAATACGGCGACGACCCACCATCACCGTTTAGTTACCTCAACGATACAGTGGCGGTTCAAGAACAACTCACTTGCAGCGTGACGTATACAAACGAGAAGACACACGATATCGTACGCAACAACCTTGATAAGACGATCCATATCCGAGAGACAGTCAGAGGCCCACGCTACTGTCCTTCATTAGAATCGAAGGTCATTCGCTTTGCCGATAAGACACGACATATCGTGTGGCTTGAACCTGAGGGCTTTGACAGCGGGGTCATTTATCCGAATGGCCTGTCTATGACCATTCCTGCTGAAGCACAGGAACAGGTTTTGCGCACGATACCAGGTCTCGAGAACTCAAAGATGCTTCAGCCTGGGTACGGTGTCGAATATGACTATATTGACCCCCGAGGGCTGAAGTCAACTTTAGAAACAAAGGCAATCAGCGGGTTGTATCTCGCGGGACAGATAAATGGAACAACTGGATACGAGGAGGCAGCTGGTCAAGGTATCCTCGCAGGCATTAACGCAGGCCGCTCAGCCCAGCATCTTCCAGGGGTCTCACTTAAACGAAGTGATGGATATATCGGGATTATGGTGGATGATCTTATAACCAAAGGCGTCACGGAGCCTTACCGAATGTTCACCTCACGTAGTGAATTCCGCATGGCAGCACGTGCCGACAATGCCGATTTCCGACTGACAGCCAAGGGCCATGAATGGGGCGCTATATCCGAACAGCGCTGGAATAGCTATAGAGATGAGCGACAACAAATCGACGATCTTACGAAAGCGTTACAGTCAGTGTCTCTGAGCCCAACGGAATGGATCGAAAAGGGGTTTCATGTAAAACGTAACACGACCCGCCGCGATGGCATCGATATGCTCCGCCTCTCAAGCACGAACACACGTATCGAGCTCGAGCAGCTTGCATCAGTCATACCAAGTATCATGGACTATTCACCACGTATACGAAACCGTGTCGCAATCGAGGCATTTTATGCGCCATACATCAAGATCGCCGAATCGGAACGGAAACAGTTCACGAACGACGAGCGCGTGCGCATCCCTCTCGACCTTGACTATGATAGGATCCCAGGCCTTGCTTTGTCAGAGAAGGAAGCGCTTAGGGTAGCGAAGCCGGAGAATCTGGCGCAGGCCAGGCGTGTCGAGGGTGTGACTCCATCGGGTAGCTTACGTTTGCTGGCATACGTTCGACGGAAACCCACTCGCAATGAGTTGGAGGAGTCAATGGAAGTTCCATGAGCCCGAAGATGCCTGACGGGCGCAAAAGATGCTATGATATTGATACCAAGGGGCTAAGACTAAGCGCAGCCCATTACAGGAAAGGAGGTAGTTCAACGGGTAACTGCCTACAAACCGTAACCACAAATATGACTTCTACCCAGGATATGGTTACTGCACAACACCATATATGCTACGGCCAATGCTACGTCATGTGATTGCACAGATACTAGGCACTCAAGAGTCATGGTTCGAGAGTAGCTGCACAACTGGTAGTTGATTGAGACCGGTATCGTCCATTATAAGATTTCTGAAAACATAAACGCTAAAATAAATAAGTGCCACATCTGACTAGTGTCTTTACCTTCTACCTCGGCTCTCAGGCCATGAACCAACAGCATCGTCCACCTCCTCTAGGAACGTCGCTGAGTTGTGAATCGTGGTACCACCTAGAACAACACGAACACCTGGACTTGACGCATTCAATTCCGCAATCATCTTGGCCTCCTCGTAGGTTGCACCGCCAGCAATGAACACGATGATATCCTGTGGTTTATCCTTGGTAGAGCCGCCGCCCTCAACGAAAGGATATTGTTGATCCTTGAGTCGCCCCTTGATCAAATTCTGCAGAGTAGTTTCAAGAAGTGGACTGTGCTGCGTATAAACATTCTCCACGCCCTTGAGGCCCTTGAAGCGGTTTGAAGTAGCAGAGAAAATGCCAGCCGATTCGAAGATCTCCGAAATTCCACCCTGAGACTGTGACACTTGGAGAGATGTGTGAAATGTTGTCAACTTGCTAACCATGTCTGCATCCCGTGGGGACACGTTTCCAGCAGCAACGAGAAGATCAGTAAGCATGGCCAGGGCATTTGACGGGTGCCTGTGATAACGGAGAGCGTATAAAGCAACAAGGCCTACTTTGCTCTCTGGTGTGACGTTTGGCGACTGGATAAGTCGCTGGATATTCTGCAAATGGGTCAGTATGCGGCCAAAGTACTTATAAAAAGAAACATACCTTAACATCGGTTCCGTGATTGTCATTGCACGCCAGACTTTGTTCCAGCTCGCTGACTTCGAGCAGATTATCGGCTGCCACGCGTCTGCTGAGCTCTGACACTAAAGTAACGTGCTTGCTGACATTGCCAGAGAGTTTTCGAAATTCTGGGTATTCCTCGATAAACCGCTTCATGTCGGATATTGACTCGATATTCTCATTGTTCTTCGTTTTGGACTGAAACTGCCCAACATATTCTTTGATGTTGCCTCCAAGATCACCAAAGTTCAGGAACATGTTTTTCTTGAAGAATGGGTCTTGGTCCTGTGATAGAACAATCTCCTTCTGCTCTGGGCTGATATCCGGAACATCGCTCAGATCGACGCGTCCGTTCTGAATACCTAAGAGGTGGTGGACCATAGCTTGATATGTCCATTGTGTGAGCAGTGGTGTCACTGGATCTTCGCGACGGTCCAGCACAAGCAAAATGGGAGGGGTATCGACTTTTCGGAAATCGAATAATGAGTCTTCTTGTGTCATAAGATATCGAACCTCTGATGCAAGCTTCTTGGCTAGCGGACTCGTCTTCTGGTATCTAATTAATGGCTTCTTCTTGAGCGACAGCAGTACGGCGATGAGGCCTTGTGCGCACCGCTGGAGCGAGTCAGGATTCCAAGTGTCTGGGTTCCCGGCCCATATGCGCTGTTGTGGCAGAGTGAAGCCGAATGAGAAGAGGTCCGGGTTGATGACTGTGTAGTCAGCAAAGTGCTCTTGCACCAGTTTGACCACCTCATGATCATCTGCCTCAGCCAACCGTTCTAAAGATGACTTCTTGACTACATTTGTGAAGTACAAATGATACTCGCCATACTTGGGATCCCTCAACTCATCTATGAGTAGCTGGATTGACTCAGGCGATGGCCGGACAAAGGAGAGGCATCGCAAGTGTCGCATCTTCTCACGAGATGCATTGTCTAGGCGGTCGATAAGATAAACCTCATGGTTGAGGAGAGCTGACTGGGTGACGGCAGTTGACACGATGTGAACAGTCTCCCTGTCAAGTAGGAGAATTTTCATCCTGGCGGACGACGTATCGCTCGTCGCGACCACCTTATTGATGTATCCTGAGACCGCCTGGGCGACGTCCATGGTGATAGTTGATGCGGCTCGCTGAGGCCGCGTAATGCGCTATAGTTTGGTCGTATTTATGCAGATTTGTGGCAGAATCCCAGGTGCACATAAGTTATATGAGGGCGATGATAGTAGACAATTAAATCCGTGATTCAGAGCTGTTCTCGTTGATGCTTGCTCTTCTCACTTCACTCAGGTAGACTACTAGGCTAACAAGGGAGGACACCTCTGAGATCGACGTCAAGTGTGATTACATAACACAGAAGCTAAGTTACAGCACAGCTCCGGGAGTGGACCCACTTCCAACCACCATTGCCCTCATCATGAGAAAGCTACTATGTTCGGTGACATCAACCAGCAAGATTGGCTAGAAAATGTCGATATGCTTCTAACTTTTGCCTGAGTAATCGACTCAAAACACAAGGCTTAAGACTTCAGAAGAGAAAGCAAAACCTTTCCGGCGGCAGCCTCATACAGATCTGCCATCATGGCTGGTGATACCTGCCCACAAACGACGGAACCAACGTAAGTGAACAAAATACTGCTTCATCAGTATCGTTGGCCAGATCTGACCTGGTGGTATGAATAGTCTGTCTTTTACCCAGGGTCTTATTGTAGGCCAGCTGTCAGTTGTCCTTGTCTTGGCTGCCTTCATAAAATTCTTCATCTTCGGAGATCCCCCTTCGCCAGACGTCACAGCTTCCCTACGAGCTACCGAGCGGCGGTCACGGACTCTTGCTCACAAACGCTCCTTACTGAGTCTGCGAAGCCCCGCAAACCGTCAAGAGAGGGAGCTCAATCGCAAGAAGTCGACCGTTCTTAGAAACCCCCCCGCACTCACTATTGGATCCATCCTCAGCAAGACATACTACAATGTCGACAGTCATCAGCCCGAGAGTCTAGACTGGTTCAACGTTCTCATCGGACAAACCATTGCGCAGTTTCGCAGCGATGCACAGCATGATGATGCTATTCTTGATTCCTTGAGTAAAGCTCTAAATGGAGGATCGAGGCCGGATTTTGTCGATGAGATCAGGGTTACGGAGTTGAGTCTTGGTGAAGATTTCCCAATTCTGAGTAACTGCCGGATCATTCCCGTTGATGAAGATGGAGTGAGCCTCGGCCACGGAAAGAAGTTTGACCCCGACAAGGCAGCGAGAGATGGCACTCGACTACAAGCGCGGATGGACGTTGATCTCAGTGACATGCTAACTCTGGCCGTGGAGACGAAACTTCTTCTCAACTACCCAAAGAAGCTATCGGCTGTCTTACCTGTTGCATTGGCTGTTTCCGTGGTCAGGTTCAGTGGTACTCTTTCGATCTCATTTATTCCCAGCAACCCTTCTCAGTCGACACCCACGAGGATGATCTTTAACTTCTTGGACGATTATAGATTGGATTTCTCCATCCGAAGTCTTCTGGGCAGTCGCTCTAGACTGCAAGATGTCCCTAAGATTGCCCAGCTGGTCGAGTCCAGACTCCACCGTTGGTTTGACGAGCGAGCTGTTGAGCCCCGATTCCAAGAGATTGCTCTCCCAAGTCTTTGGCCGAGAAAGAAGAACACGAGAGGTCCGGATGACGGCCTGGCCGAGGGAAGCGTACCCATCGGCCGGTCGAAGAGTAAGGATGTTAGCCGGGATCCTCAGGAAGAGGCGCGTGGTGACGCAGAGATTAGGGATCGAGGAACAATTCGGCAACGGCGAGGCACGAGGGGTAGTGACAGCGACTTCTCAATGCCCGGCTCTCTGCCAGGCTTCCAAATGGCCGGTTCATAGTTAACCTTAACGAAGATGTAATAAAGCTCTACTCAATGCATCCCCCACATGACTGCGCCGATTTGGTGCGGTCACCTGTTGAACCAGGTGATCTCAATCACGTCAATATTTGTTAAACATGGGATTTTGGAAGTAGCTCTAGAAGCTCCATCCACGCACAGACGTGAGGTAGAGCCACCTTGATCTCCGAAGCAATTTACCAAACTGTAGGACAGGGCCAAGATGTGGTCTGTGAGAGACTTGTTTCATTTTTTCATGCGATATATCACAAAGTCTCCACGTGCGATAATACATGAATTAACCAAGTAAACAAATAATCTTAGAACTCGGCCAAAGCCATGGATGTCTCGGTCAACGAGTACAAGTTCTGCCACCAAGCAGTCAAACCGCCTACAAGGAGCACGTAATAAACTCCGGTCCAGATCTTTCTAGACGAGGCTGCCTTGGGATCACCCTCTGGTAGCCAGTAAGGGTCAAGCTGGCCCCAAAGACGTGGGAGGCCCATGCAATTGCAGAAAGTGTGTACGAGCACAACAGCCAGCAAGCTACCAGTGCGCAAGAACAAGAAGGTGGCGTATGCGCCAAACAGAGAAGTATACGAAAGCTGTAGCAGAGACCGTGCGATAGCGACGGGCAGAGGAGTCCGAGGATGAGTGATGCGGAACTCATAGAAGTGATGAAGATGAGCCAGACCAAAAATTAGTGGTGACATGAATATAGTGCCAGTGAGGCTGGCTCCAGAACGCAGCAGCAGAGGAACACCAGCGGAGCGGAAAAGGCATTCCTCGGTGATGGGACCCTTACGAAATCGTTAATATCAGTGCAAATACATGGTTTGACAAGCGGTGTGAGAAGGAGGCTCTGTGGGGATCAATAGACGAGGGGATTGACAGGGAAAATTTGAAAGGAATCTCTATAGCGAGATCAAACTGTTTCAAAGTGCACGTACCGCTACCATGTTTCTCCAGGTGGGCCAGTCAGTCCAAAGATCTCTCAAGGGCTCGAGACGAATCCATTGATGTGCTGTTCCGTCGATGATGAGAGACTCATACAGGGGACCTGCGAACAGCAAGGCCGTGAGCCACAGAGCACGAGCCGCATCGACGAGCCCTGGAGGCCAATAGCCCATGAAATGCAATGGCTCGTGAACGGCTATAGCGCCATGGGACGAGAGCAGATACAGCGTCATGAGAGAGCAAAGGGCCGTCGAGAGCGACACGACGAAGATGCGTGCGCGAATAGCCTCTGGAGCATCTCTAGACCGTGTGGGCGAAGGCCGGGTTGCTGCCGAGAAGTAAAGAGGGATTACATAGATTAGGCAGTAGACAGCCTTGAGTAAAAGTTAGCATAACGAGCTCTACAGGAGTCAACTGAGTGAGTAAGTGATGGGCTATCTGGCATGAGAGGCTTACCAGCAAGGCTACAGCCTGAGGAGGTGCAAATCCGTCTAAACTCAGAATAGACATCGTAACTCCAGAATTATAGAAATAGACTCAGTTTTGAAGTGTTGCTGATGGACCTGGACCGGCTTATAGGAAGAGGAATGTGTAAGAAATTGAGTGCAGAGAGAGGTTGAGGGGTGAAAAGAACAGTTCAATGGGGCAAAAACGTCAAATCAAGTTGGCATCACGAGTCGAGTCTTTTGTCAAAGAAAAGAAAAACGGAGGGCATCGAAACCAACTTGACCAAGAATATCGATTCTCAAGGAGCAAATACCATCATCGCTAGCCAGAGAAGGAGAAGGGCCCAGCTCTTGCTTCCTATTGTTCTCAAGATCTATTGTTCACTATCGTGGGCTTTTTTTTGCTTATCCAATCAATCTCACCCAACCCCCAAAGACGCGGTATCTTAGTACATAGCCATAGGTAGGTACTGTAACGTAAGGTATCTAGAGTCTACCGACAAGAAAGGTTATGCAAGGCTTTTGGTGGAAACGAATGAAGAATAGCAATGGCACTTCTCATCCACATGGCATCGCGCGTCTTCATTTTACTCTGCATATCGCTTCATGGGGTTGTATGCACTATTGTATGCGGTGTACAAGAGTTATTGAAAGAAGCGAAATGATGTGGAGATGGTATAAAACGTCTCACAAATAAAGACCGAAACACGAATGCAAGCAGTGACATCAGTCCAATCATCTGAGAGGAATAATGTTTGTAGAAGAGAAGGGAAAAAAAGGATCAAAATGCCTATCGACACTCGTGCATGACTAGTCTAGGGGATATCCTATTCTTGCCTACAAGCATACATGCATACATATGTCGGCTGTGCTCAGCCGTAATGTAGGGCGAGGTCATGAATCAAGAGCAGGATCCCAGTGAACAACGGTACCTGCATTAGTTAGGTTTTTGGTGCTAAAGGAACAAGAGTTCCGCCAGGTAAGAGGCGGTGATGGATAGGTTAGGGCCCCTAAAGACGACATGATCGGCTTGAAAGAGGCCGCGAAGATCAGAGCTAACGTATCTAGCCGAACGGAGCGGTAGTTGGGACATGATTTCTTCAAGATTGAAACCATCATGTGTCCGTATGTATCAATGACGAAGTTGTGCCTCTGCAATTGTTGTGGTGCACATATCCAATACTCAATTTGAATATCTCCAAGACGGCCTAAAACTTCTGGGGCCAGTAACCACTCACCCCTTGTCCCGAATTACGCAGATCGACGGTCTACATACGCAAGACTCACAGGATGGCGTGAGACAATGAGTACTAACGCGCCCTACGCCAGCAGAAAACGCGAGCTCGCCACGTTGCAGAGAGAAATGTTAAATTGCGCGCGGCAAAGCTACCGGCGGCTTCAAAGCTTAAATAATATATGTCTGGTTGTGTTGCCAGATGCCATTGAAGAATGGCTGTCGATGCCCCTAAATCAGAGTCAGAGTCAGTGAAGGCGTCTGAAGGACCTGAAGGCGGCCGAGTGGAGAGGATTTGCATGTTTTGATCTATCTGCAGGTCTTGGTTTCGAGAAGCGCTGTTTCTCGATAAGTGGAGGGACAGACTTTCAGGTACGGATACATGTATCAGCTCCAGATTTGATAAGCGAGAGATGTATTTTGCCAGCACAGAGAATTCAGCACTCTAGGTCAAACAAGCGCCTGGAAGAAGCATCATAGACGGCCAATTAGGAGGCCATCTGGACGGTACGTGGATGACTGCCGTTCATCAGACCGAACGATCAGATATTCCAGAATCTTGTCGTCGCTTGTATGCGTATGCATATGTTGAAACCAAAGCATGTCTTGGTCGCTCTCACGAATGTCTTCAGGTAGTATTGTGCATATTCGGGAGCGAAGAAGCACCCATTGATGATCTGCCACTTGGCAAAGGTGATCCCCAGTAATTTCTCCAGACCTTGTCTCCTCCTCAATGTATCCATCCAAACTCATGTCTTTACATATGTACTGTATTCCACAAGATTGAAGGAACTGGCATCTTGCGACAGTACAGACAGGGTTATTGGACAGCACACAGCCACACTCAAAGACGAACTTATGCCCTAGCGCCGGTAGCTCAGCCGGTTCAGACAGATCCGATCCGCAACGACGCAACCCCAAGTTTAGTTGTTCAAAGTTGGTGGTGTCTTGAAGAGCAAATCAGAGCTCACCGCGAGATATACCATGAAATCCTAAGATTCCCTCTCCTGAACTCAACATATCGATTCGTCTTGCTTTGATCTCATTCGACTGAGCACCAGAAACCTTCTAAAACCTTGATCGTAGCCAATCTTGGTTCACCAGAGTTGCGGTGTCTTGTTCTGCCCTGTCCTGTCAGAGCTCCCCTATCTCCCTCAGGTCGCCCAGTTGATAGTTAGCTCCGTCTCGTTCAACAAGACCAGGCCATGCCCCCTGTCGCTCCAACGGTCCCATATGCGCGCCGAGCCTGCAGGGGGAGCCCCTGTTGCAGCAAGGTAATATCCCAGGGCCGCTAGCTACAGACTTGTTACAATGGCGCTTCCAACCACTGGTTCACGTCTGCTTGCCCAATCCACGTCACTGGTCCAATTATAACAGTCCAGTCCATTTCAGTCCGGTGTCTTGTCCTGTCTTGTACTGTCCAGTCTGTCCCTAATGGGTGTCTCGTCCAGGCCTGCCCGACGGGAGAGATTCTGTAAGGGGAGGCTTATTCTGGGAGCTCGGATCGTTCCATACCCTCGCTGTTCGTCTGGTCCGGGCCTAGGATACTTAGTGAATATTACCGCAAAGACGGTACCTTGTAAGCAAGCAAGAAGCTGGTAACTGGTTTGAAGATACCCACATAATATTGCCCGTCCATTACAGCTTGCTCAGACCTCGACCCAGGCAGGTGCAGGTCTCTCTGGGCTGGGCTGGGCCTGCCCCGGGTCGCATGGGGAGGGCCGCTGTTGCTCTTTTAGCTAAGTTACCTTGCCTACCCGCCCGTCGCTTCCTTCCCCATGATCCCAACTCTTGTCTTTCTTTCTCACGTTTCGTCCTTTTCCATCCAACCAACCTACATACACTCTCTCTAATCGGCCGCTGGCCAGTCACTCATTCAGCATATTGATATTCAACACACTCTTTGGTACCACTATTTACCTAATTAATTAGTCTAATTGTTGCTTCTTCGTCTTTTCTTTCTCTAGATCTATCTTCCATTTTTGGTAATCGATCTAATTGCTCAATCCTCTCGATCGAGTCGGTTTTTTTTTTTCACTCCCACAGTCGGCCGAAACGCGAACGATCCACCTCGCGACTCTCCATCGACAGATACCCCAGCTTGTCTCGTATTAGGTTGCCTGGTATTTGCTTGATCCTGTCGTTTTTGGAACAATTGGTGCTTCATTCATGCCATTGCGCTGCTGTGGCCTTTAATTCTTTTATATCGTCCCGTCTGATTTCCGGCCGTGGCCTCCGAGTTCCTGACCCACCTCCGGCGCCGACCGAATTCAACATACTATACAGACAGCCAACGATATTTACGATTTCGATTTCAAAGTTAATTGTCTTGTCAATTGAGGACAAGAATTTTTGGGGGTCATTGCTGGGTTTCTCATGTCCTGCAAAGCAAAGCCGTTGTTATTGTCGCCTCGTGCGTAGAGCATGTCGGTCTCACCGTCTGGCTCTCCGCCTCGTCGGGCATTGCATGAGCGCAGTAATTCAGAAAACAATTCACAGAACAGTCGTCTCGGGATCCGCCTTGTCCCTTACAGTCCGCCACGGGTTGCCTCAGATGGCACTGTCACATCGTCTAAGACCATCACTCAGGCTGATGCGAATGCTGAGACCGATACGGAACTTGATCAGAGTCAGACATGCTCCCCGTCGCATTCCTTCAGTCCTCAGGTTGAAACACCATCACCATCCCTGCAAAGGACCCGGGCGAGAACGACTGTGGCATCTCCATCACCATTGAAGGGCCCAATTCGATATCCGTCATCCGATTTTGAACCCAGCCAATCTTCCTGGACACCCCATTATGATACCGATGCTGATGATCAAGCCTCTTATGCTTCACGCCCACCTTCTCGTGGGCCTTCAGCTTCACCAAGACCCGCCTCTCGCAAAAAGGTCATCAAAGTCAACCCTGACAAGACCTTCTCTGTACAATATCACAATGCTTCAATGTCTTCAAGAGTCGAGTCTCTCTGGTCTCTTCCTCCATCTTTCACCACCGGCAACACTTCTTACGGCCGAGAATCCATAGGCACGCAGGGCACGATAGGCGAGGATCGTCAAAGCCGACCAGCTTCACCTTTGACTCCGCTTGCTGAACGTGAACCAAGTTCTCCAGTTATTTCGTCGCGGACCCAAGACCCATCGACCCCCGACACCTCCTCGCCCTGGAACTACCGGTTGTTCGGAGGCCTACGTAAAGTACCCAAAACTCCCGACGTGAAGCAAAAGCAACCGCAAACTCAAGATGCTCCACCAGAGTTGCCTCTCCCTACACTGCCTGAGGTTGACCTTCCTGTTCCTGAAGCAGGCCCCTCTTCCAAGTGGCTGAATGAGAAGACATCGTTTCATTCTTCATCGTCCGATCAAACAAGAACCACTGTCTCTGAAAGAACCAACATCAAAACATATGGACAAAGCTCCCCAGTCAACGTTGCCGACTTGCGTAGCCTGCCACCATCGTCGATACATTCCAACATCGAACTTATTGGCGATCCGTCTTCAGCAGAAGCCTCCTTATATGCCAGCACTCGACCACCAACTGAAGACAGCAACGTCAACTTCGTCACCCACGGTAGCCACTCGGCCTCTTCATCTATCGTAGCTGTCAGACATCGTGTACAGCCCGAATTCTCACAAGAGAGCTTAGTTGTCGCTCCTTTACAGCCACGGAAAAGAAGGTCTTCCGACACCTTTGCCCTCGCCAGATGCCGATCTCGTGACACCATTCGATCTCGATCCGCATCAATAACCTCTCTGTCGACCATTTTCACCCAGGAGGCCACTCGTGCACTTTTTGTTGGGCCACCGACTGTACTCCAGCACGCTGCTCCATCGTGGCACGATCTTCAGAGTCGACCTCAATCACGCCCTCATCAATGGAGCGGTCAATTATCAACAGTTATGTCGGAAAGCGAGGGTGGCAGCAGTGAGCCCGCATCTCGTGCTCTTTCGCTTTCTTCTGTTCCCCGTCGGCGTGGTAGTGACCACAGCAAGCATGTTCTGAGCATGACTTCCTCACTTTTCGGCCTTGAAGAGCACATCGAAAGTCCTTCACCTTCCAGGGGCAATACCCCTTCCCATTCGAGGAACAACTCTCTGGAGCCCCCTTCTGCAACCTATGCCCGAAACTCAGCCCGTGATCCCGCGACCGGCACAATCCGTTTGGTTCGCGATCATGATGAAGATGGCGATGGCCTTGCTGATTTGGAAGTACTCCATCACCGCTCTTCGCGAACCCGATTGGGAAGGTTTTTGTCAAGTCATGCCTCTGACCGCAGCCTACGATCAACTGCCAGTTTCAACGCTGCTGTTCCTGCTTGGGCCAAGTAAGTACCTGACGTGATGACATGGAAGGATTATAACTGACTCACTGGTTGTAGGGTTTACTATGGTAGTGGAGAGCGCAAATGGCTGGCCGCGCAGCCTTCCATGGAGTCCATGTATGACTCTGACTTCAACGACAGCGAGCTTCACGAGCCTCAACTTAGCCGATCGCCCAGCCAGGATGCCAATGCCACCAACATTCGTAATCCCAGACGCCGGCCTCGCGACCTGTTTCCCCGACAACATTCAGCTACGGGCTCCATGGGCGTCAGCGCGGCGCCAGCTCACCCCGTGATGGCGGTTGTTCGTAATATCAAGAAGCAAACTTCCAGCATCTGGTCGCCTCACTTGGCACGGGATCGACGACCTGCTCAGATCAGCATCTGGCAGCCTCCGGCTTCCGAATGGGAATCTAGGAGTGAACTAACCGGCCGACGTAATGCTCAGGTCACCATGTTTGTCGTGGGGTTTGTTTTCCCACTGGGTAAGTCCACAATATCCCTTCATAGAGATCAAGCCCTAACGTATTTCCAGCCTGGATGCTGGCTGCATTCATTCCTATCAAGGCGGCTACTACTGAGACCGATGATATTGAGCGCAACAACAGTACGTCAAAGTTAGACGGAACCCAAGTCAACGGCAGAGAGGATGCCGTTTTTACGAGTGCAATCTGGTGGAGGAAGGTCAACCGAGGCATGTCTATCATCGGTTTGCTCATCCTTGGCGCCATCATTGCGCTCATCGTGATCGGCGTTAAACAACGCTGGGGACAATGATACCATTTACAAAGAAGATATCCCGTTTTGATGACCTGGACCACAAGGACGGTCTTGATCCCGAAACCTCCCGTGGAGACTCAAGGCATCTCAACAATTGACGACGAATTACGATTTGTTTCTGTTTTTGCTCGAACCATTTTAGCCCTTCTCAAGACTCACGATCTTTATGCAATTCTATCCAAAATTTTCAACGACCAACGATTTTCGTTCTGAGCATACCATTTTTACGAGACACGATATTTGCCTTTCCCTTTCCTGTGTCGGCGTTCTGAAGCAGCGTGATTTCTTGACTCTCAAGATTTCTCCTCGTTTCTTCTTTTCATAGTCTCCTGGTGTTTACCCATCTATGACGGGTATGCAACCACTGAGACATTTTCTTTTCTGTTGCATATGTACATGTACAACTAAGTGGTTGGATTTGACACCGATATTAAGACGAGACGAAAGGCAGTCAGTATAGACACTCATTTCACGATACCATACATTGTAATTAATAGAGTCTGAAACGGGCTCTACCAAGAAGCACACACAATACATACACCATATAGATAAATCTAATGATTTCTTATTACCACTCATTTAGGTAGCGATATATTCCCTATAAATTCGCCAATGCTTCCGCTATCAATCACACAGTCTCAACACCCAAGACAACACCTATCCTCACTTTCAACGCTGGACGTGCTTGTTAATGATGTCAAAAATAACGAACATCCTCTGTCACTAATGGCAGGCCCATAACATCCAAATGCTTAGGGCTCTCACCTCAGCCCGACTTGATATGTGCATGTGGTGCTTCACCGTTGGCCTTGGCCTTTCTTTGTCTCATCTCCATTTCTGCCCTGATCTCCTTCATGGCCTCATTAACATCATCCTCAGGATCCTTGGAAATTCCCAGAATAGGATCCTTGCCTGTCAGACTGTCCGTAGAGATTGAGCGCACGAGCTTGGCACTAGCACGGCCCTGACGCTTCTCAAGCTGCGATTTCAGTAAGGCTTTAGTTGGAGGAGCATAGAAGAAGACAAGGGAAGCAACGGTCCAGATGACTGCATAAAAGTAGACACGGGACCAGGCAAGTAGCGAACCCTGGAATGTGAGAACCAGGAATGGGGCTGTTGCGAATGTGAATGTGAGTTGTGTGACAAGGTAAGATGCGAAGTCGTAGTATTTCTTCTTAGGCGAAGGATTTCCAGAGATAGGATCGAGGAAGAAAGGACGAACGTGACGACGAAAGTCTGTGACTATTAGTATCACATCTGTAGAGGTTCAAAGTAACTTACGCTTTGCAGAGTCCTGGATCAAGCTCGCGAGAACAAAGCTGAGATAGTATCCAGGGTAGAATCCATGCCATAGAGCACTGGTGCCAAAAGTCATTAGGCTAGCGCGGAAACCAGGCTTCTTACCCCGGGGCGTAACCCGCAGATAGACATAATTCCTCAGCCAGTTGCTGGTGTTGATGTTCCATCCTCCAAGGTACCCGCGTGGGTTCTGTGCGGTCTCGACAGCCCATGGGTCGATGTTCTGCAGCCGATTCCAGAAGACCTTGCCTGTAACAGGGTCCACGCCGTTGTAGCCCATCCCCGCAAGGATACAAGAACCCTCAGTAAGATACCAAACGCCATAGTACTTGAGTCGTGCAGTAAAACTGACCATGTGCATGATCCAGACACGGCGGAGGAAACCATAGTTCATGTAGCTATCGGTGGTGAGCAAGGTGGGATAGTATGAGCCACCCAGGCCCATGAACATGGCGATGAGGAAGACACCGCTCGCGGCTTTCCAAGCTGCAGGACCACCACTTCGAGGAATCTTTCGCTTCTTTCGGACAGGAGGCTTCTTTGAGGGGTCGACATTCGGTGCGTCAAATAGGCTCGTGTCAAGCCATTTGCGATAATCCACGAAATCGAATGATGGGCCAGCGAATAGTGCAGGAAAGAACAGGACCCAGCCAGTATAGTCTAACACAGGAGGCAGTTCCTTAAGCATGTTTCTCTTTTGGAAATCCGACAGATGCTCCTCTGGGAGCTGCCCATCGGCGACATTCCAACAGAATGCGCTCAGCTTCATGAGAAGTACCATCTGAGCACCTGTAACATCGGCGCTCGACGGATCGTTGACGGCTTGACGAGCGATATGACTGATAGACATATGTCCCATTACGAAGGCGAATCCTATCCATGGCATATAGGGGCTCGTTCGAAGGTATTTGGCGATGCAGTACGTGCCGCCTGCGCTGATCATGAGGGTTCGAGCGCCATCCCAAAGGTCAAACAGGCCGACGAGGTAGAAGAGGGACACACTTGGTCGGACATGTTAGCAGGGTCAAGAATTGAACTGATAGTAAGCTGCCGTCGTACCCAATACTGAAGAGGTTCTTGAGTTCTGGTCTTGAATCGGGAATTCTTTTGAGGAGAGCCGCGAGAGGAAAGGATATCAAGAATGATGTAACGAGTTTGACTGGGTGCGGTGTTAGCGCTATTACGAGCTGTGGGAGCTCTGGGAGCTATCATCGCGGACTCACGGTCATCTGGGGCGGCACCAACGGTACTTGCTACGGCCACAAAAGCTGCACGGGCATACAGGTTAGAAAACAAGAAGTGTTACACCATGGACGAAGCTTGGAAACTCACGCCTATGAAGGAAGTACAGCATCCTGCTGGCGATCAGGTGCTATACACCATACAAAAAGGGAGCAAACTAGACAATGATTGATCCAAGAAGTTACCGGAAAGGGGAGAAGTATTATAGGAATTGAAGGTTGTGCGTGGTCTGTAGTGGTTCCCCCCCGCTATATCATGGCGTGAGAAACACAGAGAGCTAATGTAGCTGGTTCAGAAGATCAAAGAAGTCAGAGACGTCATTTCATTTCCATGTCAAAAAACATCCCCAACATTTTGGAGAAGAAGCAAAAAAGCTTGGACATAAAAGTGACGTCCTCAGCTGGCGCTGCCCCACGTGGGTCCTTTATCGGATTGGCACGTGTCGATCTTTCCAACAGAAATGCTAGATATGTATCATGACCATTAAGGTGATCATGAGGATCTTACTTGTTAAGCTCTGTACATTGTTGATAAGAATGCGTATTTTCCATATACTCAACAAAAAGCGATCTATTTTCTTTTAACATTGTAACCACGGTTGGAATCATCCATCTGTTATCTTTGAACACAATTCAACAGACAACATTGCAAAGTACATGCGCTCAGTATGCAGACATTCATGCCCTTAACTTTTGTTGATCTATGTCTCAAGAAGCAATGCGCTTTTTCGCGCTCATTAAAAAGCTTACAAGTCCCAAGTCTTTAAACTGGGCTCTACCAAATCCCTGACTCCGTGTCTGCCCCAGAAGTTGTTTAACTGCACCACTGACGCCTCGCGTAGTATATCCCCTGAAATCTTGTGTCTTGTTTCATCTCATCTAAGAATTGGCATCGCGGTTGCTCTTGGCACTGGCACTCATTGGGGGTGCCACGGTAGGTAACGAGCCTCCAGATGACATCGTCTGTCGCACACGGGACCAGGCGTAAACGAGACCACTGATGAAACCGATAAAAATGGCAGATACACTGCCGAAAGTGACCGGGGCCGAGAAGAAGACCAGGCCGCTGATTGCGATAGGAAGCTTGTTCAGGGCGCCTACCATCGAATATGTGGTCGACGAGGTAACGCGAATACACCAGGCGGAGCAGTAAGAGATGAAGATGGCAGCGAGGCCAGAGTAAATCATGCCGATGATGATTTTGTTACGGGTGTCATCAGGGAAGTTGCGAGAGAAATTGTAGGCTGACCAGTCCTCTGTCAGGAGAGAGCAGATAACAAGAACAGGGATCGTAAGAAGATTGTTGTAGTACATGGCTACACAAGGTCAGCTTAGAAACATCACACCGCCAACGGTTTACTTACTGTCCCAATCCTTGAAGTTCATCTTCTTGATAACCTTGCGCATACCGAGCACGTAGGCCGCACTGCAGAATACATTCATACCCATCCAGGCGTAACCAGCGTTGAGCGTAGATACAGCAGCAGCAGAGTCTCCAGTGCCAAAGTCGCCATTGATAGCGCTCTGAATATCAGCCCAAGCGGCAACGATTGAGCTCAGAACCATGAGCCCGAAAGAGAGCAAAGCCAGAGGAGTAACGCTACCACCGAACCAAAGCACCTCACCATACGCGATGACAATAATGGTCAGGTTCTTGAAAATCGTATAAACAGGGACCGAGAGGAACTGAAGCGACTTTGTGCTGGTGTAGATCATGCCGACAAGAAGAAGCGAGATAGGGAACCCTTTTTCGTATTAGTGGTTGGAGTGTAGTCCTGAATTGTAGCAAACATACATTTTCTCGCTCGGTCGGCATCGAAAGGAGCGAGAACCTTGATCAGGCCCAGCTGCTTGCATAGAGTAATCGTGCCAATACACACAATAGCCTATCAAGAATTCGACGTTAAAATATGTACAGAGAGATGGTTTGCGCCAATGACTATACCTGAACAGTCAAGTAGAAAAAGTTGAGGTTCCAGAAGCTGCCCGAAACCACATACTTGTTCACAACGGTCATACTGATCGAGGACAAGCAGTACGCCAAGATAGACAAGGGCGGACTCTTCTCCAGCTGTTCAAGACCAACGGTTGGACTTGAGCCGTATGCCATAGGAGGCGGTGACCGAGGCTGAAAGCTGGGCTTCTCGTTCTTGTCATAGTTGTCGTCGCCCATACGGACGACGTAGTCCTCGTTCTTCTTATCGGTCATCGTTCGTATGAGACGGACGAAACAATCGCGGAGTCGAAACGGGGGATCAGCGCTGGGTTGCGACGGGGAGTGACGGGCCCAGTTGTCGAATTGGGCAATAGGAGTCGTTGGGGTTGATGCAGCGAAGAAAGACTGCGTCAAAAATATCGCGGGTCGCAAAAAGGGAAAAAAAGGAGAAGGGGACAACGCGTTGGACAAATCCGCAGTCTTTTACCCCGTTGGATACTTTTTCTCCCTTTGACTATTTAGCCAAGTACAAGCCACAAGGTCGAGGGGCACAAGGGGAGACGTGGAGCAACCAAGATATTAGGCTTAGTCATATGGACAGGGACGGTCTAGTGACGTTAGTTTGCAGCCCTTTTTTCGGTCCAGAGCCGATAGCTCATACGGCATCTTTATCCAGGGTCCAGGTTGCATCAGAAAAGCTCGTAAAATCTGTGTGTGTACTGTGCCTTGTAAGGATTTAGCTCCCGGCTACTCCACCCAGTACGAGCGAGCCAATATGCCAATGCGCGTGGTGCTTAAATCAAGGCCAATTCATGTGCCGATACCCATGATGTCCATCTGTGCGTTACAAAGCAGCTTCGGGAGCATCTGGCATTGCTGTCTCTTCGCCAGCTTCTCTGTCGTCTTCTGGTCCAGCAGGGAAGTTGAGGTGTTTCCAATCTTCCAGTTCCTCAGTCACGGACCGCATGCGATCGCGAATGCTTTCAATCGCATAACTTCCCAGTAAAAGACGAAGGGGAGGATACGAGCAGTGCCCGAGTTGCCATACAAGTTCGGCGCATTTGACTGCACTTGTAGGTCGATACTTGTCGCCGAGCCACTGGACAATCCGCCGGGCGTGTAATGCGGGCGATGTTGGATGACCGTATGTTTCGCTCGGCGGCTTCACGAGAAAATGGCCCCAGGATGTTGGAAGTGTTGAGTCTTGGATCTCGGGTTCTTCAGGCCTTACATGGCCTGGCTCGATCAGCGTAGCTTTGATATTGAAGGCATCGGTCTCGTAGAGCATGGCCTCAATCAAGCCCTCCACCGCGTACTTAGTCGCGCAGTAAGGGCCTAGGCCAGGAACACCCAACGCGCCAGAAGTCGAGCTGAAGATGAGATAACGGCCAGCATTCTGTCTCCGAAAATAGGGCAGTGTAGCGTGGATGATGTGAAGCGTCCCCATGAAGTTGGTCTCGAACTGATTGCGTATATCGTGCTCATCCTGATCCTCACAGGCGCCAATCACACCGTAGCCAGAGCAGTTGACGACGATATCGATGCGGCCGAAGCGTTGGAGCGTGCGCTCGATGACTCGATTCACGGACTCGCGTGCGCGAACGTCGCACAATGCGCCGAGACAGTTCTCATGGATATTCTCCATGTCATTAAGGCTTGTCTCAAACACGCGACCAACCGACGTCACTAAATCTCCATGTGTAAGTGCGCTTTTGACAAGGCTGTGTCCCATTTGTCCTGTCCCTCCAAAGACCTGTACATCATGAGTATCCTGAAACTGGTGAGGGAACGTTGAGAAGAGATCATACCACCCAGACCAATTGCTTCACAGCAGCATTGGGCTGCGGAGGGTCACAGCTAGCAGGAAGTTGCGCTATTCGTGGTCTTGTTGACGCCTCAGTGGCATCTGAGACTTCTGTTCGTGCATCCATGCTGCAGTATGAAGCTGTATCTCAACAATTGAGCTGTATGTCTTGGTTTTTGTTTCTGATCCAGGCTGATGCTAAAGGAAGGTTTATATTCCGAAGAAGACGGTCCAGCTGTTGACCATCAATGAAACACCAGGGCCTCGTTGTGTTTTTAGGCGGGGTTCATGCCTGCACCGGCGGCTATAGGTACTGTATTGTAGGTATCTGTATCCGTAGTAGTCACGTATCGGGATCGGGTGCCAGTACTAGAAATGCGTTGATTTTGACGACTCACGTCGTGCTGGCTTTGATAAAAAAAAATTGGTTTAAAGTGGCAGTATATAACTTGGGAACTTAACCTGAAGCCTGTGTGCATTTAAGAAGGCCTATGAACTACTGAATAGCGGTCAACCTCTCTCGATCTTGCCCTGTTAGTGTGGCGTCTTCTGGTACAGGGCGTGCATCCACGTATAAGTAACGACAAGGCAGAGCATAAGTCTGTATCACTTGATCAATAAATTGCGAAACCAGTACAATAAACATGACGAGCTGGTTCTATAAGTGCTTGTCAGTCAACCAGCAGTAGAACTTGATCGCAGCAGCCTTCATGCAGGTCGCTCGCATTTAGACATCCATAACGTTACCCACTCGCGGTAGTCTGTGGACCAGAAGCCAATACCAGGAGCTTGATTACAGTGCTTGCTGACCATGATCAATCAGTTCATGACGACTAGCCTCATGATTAATCATGAGATATTGATGTTGGATCCAGAGACAGCTTCAATTCTACATCGGGAGATGGGTGCGCATTATTCAATTGCCATGGAACACAGCTTCTTTAAACTCCCGCTAACTCTCATTTTCAAATAAAAGGTAAACTATGTCATCAAACAACGGATATCCAAGCTTGTTCACACTGCTCATTTGGCTGTGGCTCTCCCTCTCCAGTTTTGAGCAGGGCAATCGAAGGTCGTATGTTTATAAGCCGTAATAAACCCTGGAAATGACGCGAAAAGATTCTGGATCACGTCAAAGCTGTACTCTTGACCGTAGCGTAGAGTTTCCAAGCAGCGCTATTTATGCCTGTTGGTCTTGAGTTGGACCGGTAGTGTGCTTGTTCGCCTGCCATTTAGCCCCTACAATCAAACACAGCTTGTTTCCCACGTGGGCTTCTTACTGGGCAGGCTCGCCAATGAATTGCTTCACGTATTCTTGTCGGTGCTCGTTCTTGTCGACTTCGGGGCCTCGGTTCAGGGGCGTCCACTTAGGGTCCTCCTTGAATAGTCTCATGGCATGGACGTGCTATAGACCGGTCAGTCTTGAATGCAAGTAAAGCGCCTCTCCAAACTCACGTTGCTCTCGTCGGTGGTGAAACGGTGGTAAATGCCAGGAGGCAGAATAAGCAAATCGTTCTTCTCGAGCAAAACACGGACCCAGTCGTCGTCCTTGCTTCGAACATCGAAGTATCCACGCCCACCAAGGATGTAGCGAATCTCCTCGTCCTCGTGTAGGTGCTCGGCGAAGAAAGACTTGACCTTTGTCTCGTAAACCTCGCCCATGGCCTGAGGAGAGACGGTGATCTCGTCGCGGTTCTTATAATCACGCTGCTTCGCAAGGTTGTCGACCTGTTCGAGTTCGGGAAGATGGTAATAGTAAACGCCGATATTCATAAGATCGTCGACGCTGACAGGCTTTCCCGAGTTGTGGGGGAGGCGCTGGTCGCCCTGTAATTTTTGTTAGTCGAGAGGTCGGGCAGCGAGAGCAGGGTATACAGACTGGGAGGCCATCATAGAAGTAAGCTCGCATTGTTGCAGTGAAGTAGATTTACGCAGTTGAGGCTGTGTGAAGAACAAAAGGAGGAAGAGCAGAGATGGTTACAAAACCCAGGGTGTCAGCAGGTGAAAGCTTTATTTGAAGCTTGCAAAATGCTGCCCGGGGTCTAAGGCTGTTTATGTACTATGTACTATGGATATGGACTGCTGGATCTCAAAGGTTCCATCCATGACGGCGGGGTCAAACCATGAAATGTCCGGTGAAAGCTAGCGAGCGACGTCAGCGCATCAGCGCTACACTAAAGCCCAAGTTAGTAGGTAGGTTGCAGTCAGGGTCTGATCTGTTCCACTGACATCACAATCACAAGCTTCCAGCTCTCTTGGGGCCAACGTAGCCTTAGATTGACCGGCAAGCGGCTATCGGAATGCTGAACTTTACTGTACTGAGGGTCTGAGGCTTCGTAAATGCTGGTGCCCGATTTGGTGACCGCCCTGGCTGTAGACGGGAAGCGCTTTAGGGCATATCATATCATGAGACAGATTTGTAGAGCCTCATGGTTGTAGATCACACTGAGTAGCCACCTTGGTTTCAAGAGATGAAGTCAATTTCTGTTTCAATTCTCACGCTATAAAAACCAACGCCGTTCACAGTTCCGATGTCTGTGCCCTGTGCAATGCTTCCTAATCTTGACCTTTCAACGCCAAACAACAAAAAACAATTGACACAAACCTCGCCAAGAGGCCAAGCTGGTCTTGCACCACACTTCCTAAGCACAGGACTGTTGCCAACCCGTCTTTGATATTTTACAGATCACGAGGCGCTGCTCCTCTTGCTTCCGCCACCAAGATGTCGTTGGTGCTGTCATCCGCTTCAACCTGAGGACGAGCTTCAAACAAGCGCCTCCACCAGCTGGGAGGATCCAGAGGGCGAGATCCGTTGTGCAGAGGTGGGTAGACATCTGAAAAGAAGTACCATACATGCCCAATAACGACTCCCATGATCTCGTCTTTTGGGATAGTGCCGTGCAATACAAGGCTAAAGCCCATCAGAACCCAGGGCAAGTACGGAGCGGTGAAAGAGAGTAGGCCGATGAAACTGAGCCTAGTATCGGGGTTTCTTCGCGACCAGATGTATACGAGCGTCGAGGAGAGCGGGTGGCCGAGGAATGGCATGGAAACAAGTGGCGATATAGCAATTAAACAGGTCATCGAATAGAGAAGTAGCCACGAGAAATGCGCGGGTGAACGACCCGAAGACTCTTCGAGAAGTCGTGCGTAACGTTGAAGGAAGTAGACGTGGAACAGAAGATCGAGTGAAAAGGGGCCGAAGTATAAGAATGTCGTCAATAGTCGCCAATACTGTACAATGGGTGTTGTCAGCATAAATCTCCCCAACACAGATATATCACGAGCAAAGGGAAGAGAAACATTCCGAAGACCATACTGACCTGTGATTTTACAAAAACAGCCCGAAAACTATAGAACAACTGGAAAGGCGTCACCATCTGGCACTGAACCAGGGCGCTCATCAGAATCGTGGCGGTTGTCCACCAGCGAGTGCATGTTGGCATCTCCCAGAACCACGCCTCAAGAGGCAGACGACCTCCATCCATGACTTGATCCATTGAGGCGGGTTCAATACCAGGCGTAGCCGATGTCAATATTGCTTTTTTAAGGTAATGTGTAGACACGCAGCTTGTTGTATGTCGATGCTGGGGCTGGAGCTGGAGCAGAGTAGATTAATAATCTGGGACCAGTGTGATATAGAGAAAGCGTCACTGTTTTTCATGTAGAAGAACTTAATGGGTACAAACTTGATGTCGTTATCTCTGTGGGCATAAAAAAGATCGGGAATATGTGACTTAAGATAAAGTGAAAGTGTGAAGTTCAATGGTCGTGTTGAAGATGACGGAATAGGACGAGCCACGTTACGATAGCTAGATAGTAGGTATGCCCCCCACCGTCCCGCCCGTCGGGAATTCTAGTGGAATAACGGTATGGAGGTAGGTAACGTTAGGTAGGTGAAATGTGGCTCGTGCTAGACACGAGAGGTGTGGCTGAATATCAATTAAATAAAAATCGCGGGGCTGGGACCGCGCGCGCGCGAACGCTCGTTCCCCATAGTCGCGGTGGTTCCTTCCCACCTTGCGATGCATCCCATACTCTCGCCTGTCTTCTACACCTACAAGCTTTGTCACGAACAATCTAATTACATTGCTTCGAATTCCAGCGTTTTGTTCAAAAACGAAACTTCCTTCACCCTTCTTTTCGCATGCTGATGTTTTTGCTATAAAGCTTCTCAAGCTTTGGATCTCCATTTGCTCTTTGTCCTAACACACTCTTTCAATGCCTCCCACTAAGAAAGCGAGAGCTTCGGGTGCGGGACGCCAGTCGCGGCCAAGTGCTGTTCAAGGTACGACATGAACCGAATCTGCACTTACAATGATGAGCGAGTGAACTGACATTACCGCCAGCTGGCGACCCGGTCCCCGTCCGCGCAAAGCGTCGCTACCGTCCTGGCACTGTCGCTCTTCGCGAAATCCGACATTACCAAAGCGGTACTAAACTTCTGTTACGAAAACTACCATTTGCTCGCCTTGTTAGTCCTCTAGGCTCCTACTCCTCACGCGATCAGGAACTAACATCCGGTTCAAAAGGTTCGAGAAATCGCACTATCGATGCGTCCCGCCGACGCGGGCCTGCGCTGGCAAAGTCAGGCCATCATGGCTCTACAAGAAGCCGCCGAGGCATTCATGGTTCACCTATTCGAAGACACCAATCTTTGCGCCATCCACGCCAAGCGCGTCACAATTATGCAGAAGGATATCCAGCTAGCAAGACGGATACGCGGTATGTGGGGTGGGCTGGGTTAAGACAAAAGAGCGAAAGGGATCTGGATTGACATCAATGGGAATTTGGTTTGGGAGTAAGGGCGGCGTTGGGCGCTTCAAGATATACCTGCTGGCCTGTTGTTTCTGTTAATTACTTGCTTCATTATTTTTTGGCTTTCACTGCTTTCGGCAGCCGGCGCTGGTACAAAGATCTTGATCTGCAAATGTAAAATTTGCGGTCAATCAATTTTCGTTTCAACTTCCGTTGTCAACCTATATCCATGTTTATGCGACTTTGCAGCTGGAATTCCTTTGTTTAACCCACGCTGATCAGCCATTGGCTGGCAGCTCATGACGGGGAGATCCAGTGTCACTGACGTAATAGGCGAATTGACACTAGAGAGACCCTTTACTTTCTTACCTCAAGTCAACATCTTACTTCTCAACTTCTCAGTTGGAAATTTGAATCAATTGGCCCAGGACGAACCATACTGAGAACAATGTATCGTGCTTTTAACTCCAGAGTAGCTCTCCGAGCCATGGGCCGCGGCATCGCACCGGCGACTTGCGTGGGAGCTTTCGTTGCGACACGACCTGTCATTCGCTGTGATGCACCCACACTTGCTACTGGACCTCCTCGACGAAACCGCTCTTTCGATGTTTCCCCAGATACTGTCCGTCAGCTTTCTAGCGGAAGTGTTGCTGGTATGTTTATTCCCCTGGATAACCCCAAGACGAATGATTGGCTCATAATTGGATCCAGGATTCGGAGTTGGGGTTGTAGTCGCCCTCTTTTCACGAACCCTTGCGTTCCTTGCAGGAGTGATTGCCTTCTCCATCCATGTAAGTCATATCCGCCTTTTTCCGCTCAACCTCTGGTCTCACATAATCAGCTTGCGTCTCGTTGGGGCTTGGATATCCCTCGAACTCTTGGTATTGAAAAGCTATTGAAGAAGAGTTCGATCTGGAACAAGAGCAAGAACAGGCCATTATTTACTGCCTCGTTCCTGGCGACGTTCATACTAGCTACCTTTGTACGTCTATAGCGTCACTAGCCGAGTTTGTTGCTTAATCGATTCGCACCGTTTCTCTCTTGAGCCAGGCCAGTGTCACGTCGTCACCCTCGAAGTAACCTTGCGTCTTCTCCAGGACCTTCTCGTTATAAGTGTTCAGCCAGTCCTTTTCTTCCGATGTGAGTAGTGCTGTGTTGATCAGGTTTCGGCAGTATGGCACCATAGTGACATACTCGAAGCCCAAGAAAGGTTTGTCGCCAAACGAGTGCTTGGTTTTAACTTCTTTGACGAGAACCATGTTCTCAATTCGTATGCCGTATTTTCCATCCTCATAATATCCAGGCTCGTTTGACAATACGTTTCCTGGAGCAAGAGCTACTTCAGCGTACTGAACACGGGTACCAATGCCAATAGGACCTTCGTGAACATTCAAGAATGATCCAACTCCGTGTCCAGTGCCATGTCTGTAATCCAGTCCGTTTCTCTGTCGTACGTATTAGGTATCTCGATTGACATAATTTTGCTAGCTACTTACCCAGAGATGTTGCCTGGCCAAGCCGTCAAGGGCAAAGCCGGTGGTACCCTTAGGAAAGATAGCCTGATCCAGGGAGATGTGTCCCTTCAGAACCAGAGTGTATGCTTCTCTCTCAGCATCCGTTGGCGTGCCAAAATGCAGTGTTCGGGTGGTGTCGGTAGTGCCGTCGCGGTATTGAGCGCCAGAATCGCAAAGATAGATGGCTTTGGGATCGATAGTGGCACAGTTTCCACGCTCGGGACCGTAATGAATGATCGCAGCGCTATAGGTGAATAGTTAGTAAGTTCATAGCGTACAAGCGGTGATCAGCAGCTTCATAAGCAACGAGCGTCTTAGTCGAAGCTAGTTGTGATACTTACTTAGCACCAGTAGAGGAAATGGTTGGGAATGAGAGGCCAACAAAGTCCTTCTTTTCTTTGCGGAGCGCTTCAAGCTTATCGGCTGCTTGAACTTCGTCAAGGGTCGCCTTCTTATTCACCAGCTGATCTTCGAGCCAAGCAAAATATTGGATGAGTGAAGCTCCGTCTCTCACATGACAGTCTCTCATGCCCCTGAGTTCGGCCTCGGTCTTGATGGCCTTTGCATCACCAATGATACTTCTGATTTCATCAACCGAAGAGTCACCTCCGAGAGCCCGCTTGAGCGCCCATGAACCTTTATTGGAAATGAGAAAGTTTCCTTTCGGGGCCTTGTCATCAGTCTTGCTCTTTTCGGTGACAGCGGCATGGAGCGCTTGAGAATCCTCGAAGATAGCATCGTATGGTTTGATCTCGACCTTGTTTGAACTAAGATGGGAGCGGCACTTATCATCCAGCTTAGAGTCATCTATGTAAAGCTTAGCAGCATCGGGCGTAACCGTGGCATAAGCAAAGAAGACAGGATTAAAAGGGATATCGTTGCCGCGCAAATTGAATAACCAGGCAATCTCATCCAGCATGGAAACGAGGAAGCCAGGCGAACGCTTCTTGGCCATTTCTTGTCGGACCTTGTTGAGTTTGTTTGACACAGACTCACCCGCAAGTTCATCTGGCTGGATGATGATCTTCTCAGAAGGACGAGCAGGACGCTCATCACCCCAAACCAGATCGACCAGATTTCCATCAACGGGAACCAGCTCAGCGCCGCCATTTTTTCGAATCTTTTCAGTCAGATTCTTGGCTGTAGAGCCAGAAATAAGTGTCGGGTCGACTCCCACATTCTTCCCACCAGAGGACTGTTCAGCGGACCAGTCCTGCCAAGTAGGAACATCTTGAAGACCTTGCTTGAGGAGTGTCCAGTTGTTGTCAAGTTGAGATGTGGCTTGGTTGAAGTAACGACCATCAGTGGCAAGGGCAGCAGAATCCATGGTGACAACGGCACATCCAGCAGAGCCAGTGAATCCCGAGATGTAAGCTCTTCTGGCATCGCATTCTGCGATATATTCGGAGGAGTGGCTATCCTCCGACGGAATGACTTTGATATGTTGTTAGAAATGCTTTTTTATAGGCGTGTGGATCAAGTGAATTGGAATCTCACTATAGATTTGAACATTGCGCTCCTTCATTAGATCTCTCAGGCGAGTCAGCCTGGAGGTAGTGTCGAGCTTGGCCATGGCTTCAGAAGAGGTCCTGCGGCGTGATGATAAACGTGAAGTAGCGGCTAGTCGTCGAGGAGCGGAACGGAGGAGCGAGGTCGCGGTCTGGAAGAGCATTGACAATCAGACGCACGCAACAAACAGACCTCGAGATGGAAGTGACGAACTGAGTGTAAAAGAGGATCGGCTGAGCAAGCTAGGAGCTCAAATATCCAAGGTCCTGAGAGGTGGGTGTCAGTATAGTTCAAGGGAATGCCTTCACTATCACAGAGCAGGTGATACAAGTGTGCGAGGTGAAGTGAAAGATGAAAACGTCAAAGAGACAGAGCGACAGAGTCATGCTAAATGAGCGAATGTGTGAAAGAATGAGGGATTGTATCACAACCAAGCATCATGATGAGGAGCAGAATGAGGGGCTTGGAGACAGAGTCATGGCTGTGAAGAGTTGTTTGCTGGTCTGCTTACCTTGATAGCACAAGTTATAGTGAATATGCAGACAACCAAAGGCAACAATCACAACAAAACTTGTTCAAGAAAGAGAGTATTCTCATACAAAAATGGAGAGTTGAGATATGAGATCAAAAGAAGTGTCAAGCCTCATGGGACTGGGGCAGGAAATGCGGGTGTCAATCACAGATGTACGCACCTACACCTAACATACCCGCTGTGCAACCCTGCTTGTCTAGGTAAGTACCTACCTAGACTAGATAGCGCGGGGCAAAACAGTATGAGCGGATCTTTGAAAGGCCGCTGCCCCGAAGGAAGCCGCTTGCTTGCCTGACCGAGACGGCCTTTGGCTTCAACCAGTGATTAAAGACATGGGCTAAAGAACTAAGAATTATTCATATCTATTGATCAACAATCTGCCTTGATCATAAGAGATTTAATAAAAAAGATACATATCGCCCTAACTTACCTATGAAAGCGAGTACCTTTTGTTTTATTTCATACCAATCAACCACCCCCACGTCCGATTCGACACAGGTCACCATCCATCATCGTGACAGGCTTCCCATGTACCCCACTTCAGGTACATGTACCCTGGGCTTCCAGCAACGGGTTGGTCTGGCCTTACCTTAAGCTTTCAATACCTCACCGGGTACGCTTACATGTTTTAAGCCCCTGACTCAACCGCGACCTAGACAAGCGACCCATTCAAAGCTTGATTCGATTCATTTTCTACCTGAAGACGATTATACTGGGTTGCTTCAGTCCTCGATATACCCTATTTCTTGCCCTGTCCTTCCACCAAAATTGCGCCCCCAAAGGGATCTATGCACAATAGATTAGACACCCTAGCAACAATCCCGGCATCTTGTCGTGTGGAATATTTCGACAGGACTTCCAGAAGTTATTGAATTTCCACGCTAGACATCAAAATAACCACTGTCCAAGTATGGCCTTTCCCTTAGCTATCTCTTCACTCATTGCTGACACATCATAGACAGGCCATATCAGAGATTCTCCTGAGGAAGTTGCAGGCGACGTGAAACCAGGCTCCGTTCTCTCATACTTGCGATACTTGGAAATCGAGCCGTCCCTGTATGATAGCTATTTGAGGATCACTGGGTTTGCCACATTGTCGAATTTTGCCTAGGTTATTGTAATCTATTCTTGTCTTCTGAACGCGAGCCTGTCAAGAGCTAGCAAGAGTTACGGTTACCTACTTCTCCGAGAGTCAAGTCGATCATTGTTCGAGGACTGTCAAGCGTCACATCTCGCCCTTGATAGCTCACATACAACCTCGAGCCACTGGCCAGTACCCCTGAGAGTAAAGCCGTAGCATTTCTCATTTGCACTTTCACTATGGCTGAAGACCCGATATCGATGTCAATCCCGGAGGTTGAGAACGTGCGTTAACACAAACGACCTGGATCTGTCTTGTCATAAGGCAGAGACTCTGACGTGAAAGCTTGCTGACCTGTCCATAGCTCATTCTGTCTCTGTACCAACCGAACCCCCCTGAGATCATTAAGCAAACACAGGCCATCTTATCACGACTTCAAGATTCCCCAGAGGCCTGGGGCCTTGCTCGTGACCTGCTTGCGAGACCTGAAGAACAAGTCAGATTCTTCGGCGCGCTCACCATTGTTATAAAACTCAACAATGAGAGGTATTTAAACACTGCCTGGATTCAGCCTGACATTTCCACTGACATCCAGCAGCTCGTCTCTAACCCCGGAAAATGCCGCTGAGTTACTGGTAGTCATGATAGGAAGATATCTTGATACGCTGCGCAGTGGGACCTCACCATTAGTCGCCAGGAAGCTCGCTTCAGCCCTTGCTACCTTTTTTCTCAACTTCCACCAAGTTTGGAGCCGCTTCATCCATCATCTCATACTCTGTTTGGTCTCGGGTCAGCCATGCCAGCCAGATGCTCTTCGTGAGGCCCCCGACTCGTCTTCACTTATTGAGTGTATGGATGCTTCACAATTGCAGCCTGTCCTCTGGGTTTTGAAGAACGTGCTAGATGAAGTTACTAAGATTAATCTGAATTCGCCTAAGAAGTTCGTCTCCTCGCACCGCTTTTGGGGATCCGCTAACGTATCGATAGTATTGGCGTCTATGATGCTATTCTCGAGAACCTTCCTGATGCGGTGGCCCTCATGAGTCGCGGCATGTCACCTCAAGTAACAACCGGGGCTGCCCATGAAGATGCAATTCAGTGCTTACAGGTAGGTCACACGCCTCTGCGTTCAACTGGTCACTAATTCGCGTATAGTCCTGGGTTTGGTTCGCTCAGAAGTCATCATCGAGAGATACTAGACTGTCTGAGCCCATTGGACCATTGATAACAGCTGCTATCACCTCACTCACAATCGACGAGCTCTACAGCGTATCTGCAGAGCTGATGACCGACCTCCTATCAAACTGCTTGCTGTTTTTGACCGACTCGCATTTCGAGAATCTTGCCCAACTCTTTGATACTCCTTGGTCACAGAGGCGGTATCAAGAATTAGTCCAAGGTGATTTCGACTTTGACTGTGTTCAATTTGGTCAACTCATGCTCGCATTCGGCGAAGCCAGAATTGATACATTGATGCAAAGCGACGACAGCCGGTCTCAGAGGCTGTTGTCGAACCTGTGTGGCCTGCTTGCTGCCCAGGGCGATCTCGTCGAAGACAGAATATTCGTTCCAGCCCTTGAGTTTTGGCTTACTTATGCTGAAACTATGACTGATTCGATGTATAGCGACCCAGAGTCGATCAACACATGGGTTCCACAAGCCCGCTCGCACGCTCTGCAAGCTGTGTCAAATGCATGGCAGAAGATCGTTTACCCGCCCACCAAAGATTTCCTGTCTTGGGACTCTAGCGAAAGGATAAGCTTCTCCAGTGCCAGGAAGGATGTTGTCGATCTTCTTCAATCTGTCTATACTTTGGTAGGACCACAGCTTGTGGCGACCTTCGCGGACCTGGTGCTTAAAGCTTTGTCTGAATCGTCATGGCTTCAGCTCGAGGCCGCAGCCTTTTGCCTCGGCGGACTCGCTGACTGCACCAGTGATGACAGCAGATGTGATGACGCACTTTCGGTTGTTTTTAGGTCATCTTTGTTTGCAACTTTGCGATCTGGACAAGCAGAAGTGCCTTCCAGAGTGAGACAAACTTGCGTTGCTCTAATTGAGCGCTACACTGAATATTTCGAGCGAAATATTTCGGAACTACATCCAGCCTTGAACTTCATTTTTGGATTTGTCGGAGAACATGCGATGGCCAATGCAGCAGCAAAGTCTATACTAAGACTATGCGGTTCTTGCCGAGGTGCTCTGCACACTGAAGCCCATGGCTTTTTGAACGAGTATCAGAACCTCGTTTCCGGAGAACGACTCGACTGTGCAGCCAGCGAAAAGGTCGTTGGTGGAATCGCGGCCGTCATACAGGCAATGCCTGATCCAGCCCAAAAGTATTCAGCATGTGCAAGACTTCTCGGGTTTGTCCAGACTGATGTGCAGCGCTCTCTAGAACTGCTGCAATCACCTTCTGATAACCCCGTCCCCTGTTTCGGCCCTCCCCGCTACTGCGCATATGCCGCTCCGGACGAGAGCCCGGCTCTCCATACTGCACTGAAGTCACTCCGATGTCTTGCAAGTATCGGCAAAGGTCTTCAAGCATCGTCCGAGGTCTCGGTTGATCTAGACGGCGGCAAAGCTAATACTCAAACTGTCGATCCCCAACTCATACAGCTACAAGGAACTATAATGTCTATCATCAGCCAGATTCAGGAATCATTCAATGGTAGTGGCGAAGTTGTTGAGCTAATCTGCAGCGCCCTACGCAGTGGCTTCTCCGAGTCTGAACCCGGTCCATTTGTACTGCCACCTCATAGTGTCGCGCAGTATCTGACATATCAAGGCCTTCAAACACCAAGAGTTGGCTTACTTGTAAAGACAGCTTGTTCTTTCGTAAGTTCATTAGAGCATGATGGGTTGGAGAACCAGCAGGAAATGCTCAATTCGGTCCTGCTTTGGGTTATCGGACTGTTGAAGCAGCTACCTAGTAAGTTACCTGGTATGGATATGTTGCACTTTACTTAGTTACTAAACTGTACGGCAGGCCACGAAGCAGACCCAGAACTTTCACAAAATGGCATCGATTTCGTCACCCGTCTCTTAAACAAACGACCGGTTACCCTACTTCGTTTGGAACCTTCAAACGCCGCTGAATTCTTCTTCCTATTTACTCTCGAAGTATTAGATGGAAAAGAGCCACTCCCAAAAACAAGCGCAGCAGAATTTTGGGTAAGATGAAGCCCTCCTTCCTATCCAAGTTTACTCGCAGCTAACTTCAGACTAGTCTGCCTTTGTGAGTACCAAGTATGAGTCACAAGAGCTGAACGATGTCGCTCAACAAGCCATGCAAATGCTGGGCCCTCTACTCGCACAGAGCCTTGCAAGGAATCTGGGGGGCAATGCATCAAGGAGTGAGCTTGATAAGTTGAGCGAGCCCCTCAAAAAGCTTGTAGTACGGTATCCCATGGCTAAGAGCTGGCTTGAGGCTGGACTTGCGCATGAAACCTTTCCCAGCGACAAGCTGTCTCCTCAGGATAAGTCAGTATTTGTGAAGAAAGTTATCAGGTAAGTCGAGTGTCCAATGCTAAACTTGAATACGAAACTAAAGCTATTCATGCAGTCTTCGAGGAGCGAGAGCCACAAATCAGGTTGTCAGGGACTTTTGGCAGTCAGCACGAGGCTCCAATTTTGCTTATGCGTCATGAAATAGACTATAAAAACAGGAGCCGGAATGGTTCGTGTAAAAAGGGTTAGACGGAGTTCCCGCGTTATTCGAGTCGAAGTATCCCTATTCTATCTATTACTCATACACCGTGTTACCACACGTTCACATCGGAAACATAGGTTCTGCCATTACGGTAGGCTTAAAGCCCCATGGCATCTCGAACGATTTGCATAGTGCCATCAGCGCTCTTCTGCGCCTTCTGAGCACCAATTCTCTCAACTGAATCGAGATACTCATCTCCTTTGTTCAACAACTCAAGATACCTGTCCCGAATACCGTCCAGACCACCAACTACGGCATCAGTGACCATGTCCTTGAGCTGCTTGGGGCTGATGTCGTTGTATTGCTCCGCAAGCTCCACGCCCTTTCTGCTTTGGGCGTCGAAGATGCTCAGGATATCCAACAAGTTCGAGATGCCCGGCCGCTCACCCTGGTCGTAGGTGATACCAGGTATGGAATCCGTTTTTGCGGAGCCAATCTTAGCCTTGATGTCTTCAGGGGAGTCGGTAATGAGAATGCGTGACTTTTCAGACTTGTGTGATTTGGACATCTTCGACGTTGGGTCGTTGAGGGCCATCACTCTATGGACCGGGGCTACATCTTATAAGCATTAGGTAGTGGAAGACGAGGAGGAAGCTTACGGATCAGAGTTTGAGGGGACACGAGATGGTTTCCATAGGCTGCGTTGAAGTTTGTCACGCATTCGCGGGCAAATTCAAGATGTTGCTGTTGGTCATGGCCAACCGGAACATGAGTTGCTCTGGGAAAGGTCAGCCTGCGTTATCGATGCCGCATTTGGATAAGTAACAGACCTGTGAACGAGGATATCGGCGGCTTGGAGGACAGGATATGAAAAGAGACCAAGCTTGAGGCGTGAGCTAGCTTGCTTATCATCTATTGTAGACTTATCACCAAGGTTGAGTTTACTCTTGATATCTGTTAGACCTGGTTGTTGGCGAAAATAGATAGCACATACCTTCCATTGTGTCATTCTTGACAGATATCCAACGGACGCTGTACAGCTGAGAATCCACATAAGTTCTGAATGAGCCGGTACCTAGACATCGTCAGTAAACAGTGATACAAAACCATTTATATATCGGCAAAGGCATTCGAGTTGGGAACAAGTATAAGACCATACTCACTGAAGACTGATAAAACAAAGTGGCTCTCTCAGGATCAATGCCAATCGCCAACAAAGCAGCGAGTGCCTCCCTTTTTCTCCTCCTCAATTGCTCTGGCGGCTGTGGCATGGTAATAGCGTGAAGATCTACGATTGAGTAGATGAGCTTAGCATCTGGCTCAGTGCGCTGAAGCTGAACCCATTGTCGTAGAGCGCCGACATAGTTTCCCAAATGAGGCACTCCAGTAGGCTGGATGCCTGAGAAGATGACCCTGGGACTGGGTATTTTTACTGGTGGCATTTTAATACGATAGCTCCTCAAGGGGATTGACCTTGTAAATGGTAACGGGGCTAATACGGAGAAGTTATGAGGTGAAGAGAAGTTTGTATGCATTTACCGGGGCGCATGGAGTGAGTATTAGGAACTGAGACGAGAAAAGACTCCAGACTTCAGCGAATATAAACGTCAAATAATTCATTGTGTTACTTTTGATACTCGACGCCATATATAGAATACGAGGTTGAGGCTGGCATAATTGTGATGTGTGTTGGACGTTGTTAATTTACCATCGTCATCCGATAATCATGTCAATAGACCAAAGACATGCTTTGCACAGTCATTAAATCCAGCCCGAATAAGGCTCCGTACTGAATACTAGAACACAAATGATCTTGCCGACGTTTTGTCATTCCAAAATTCTGATTTTACAAAGCCAAAGCCTTACATGGCCTATTGTACAACTCAAAGACAGATACAGTATGCCTCTGAACTCCGGCGAAGGCGGCTACTCTTGCCGGAGAACGAGGATCTAATTCTCTTTTTAACATGTTCTCATCCTCCTCTTACACCTCCGTTGTGGGAGGCACCTTCATACCAGCAGCCTCCCGGAACCGTCTCTGGTTCAGAAGCTCTTCAACCTTCTCCATCGTACCAATAGTCTTAGTCTGTCCGAGATGGGACCACTTGGCATCAATCTCACCCTTCTCCGCCTCTGGTAGAGCATCCATCTTCTTGCCCTCGCCCAATTCGCTGAACTCCCACATGTTGGCCTTCATTCCCACACCATAGAACTGGTGCTTGCGGAGGTACGCAAGCCACAGCTGCACCGTCTCGGGGTTTCCGTCGCGGATTTGGATAAGCCTACGTAGCGTCTTTCGCTCGAAGTTCTCCTGCGACTTCTTGAAGATGAAGTTGTCTCGTGGGACTGTCCAACGCTCTGTGATGCGTGGGAGAGGGACGGGTCCGTAAGCGGGGAGTCCAAGGTAGTATGCGGCTCTTAAAGCAAAATCGGAGAAGAATTCGAGGGGCTGGACGCTGAAGGATCGGAGCTGAAGATCGCATGAGGGGATGCCGTGCTCGGCCTCTCGCTTTAGAGGCTTGAGATGCAGAGCCTCGATCGCTCGAGGATAACGGGGTTCTTGGTCGTCCTTGCTAGGCTCTAGTTTATTTGGTACGAGATCTCCTGGCTTGGCCCTGTATTAATTAGCAACAATTCGTTCGAGAGGGCGATTCTGGTTCTTGAATGGCGAATTTCGGCGGGGGAGACGTACAGAGAGGCCTGTGTTCGACGGGTGATCCATGACACTTCATTCTGGGCCACGAATTAGTTTGGAGACGCATTGGATATTGTCGATTATTGCTTGCACATACTGAGAAAACCCGCAAGGGTCTAATACTTTGGCGCATCATCTTGCCTGTCCCTTGGCGTCGACAACAATGAGGCTCGAAAATTGATTCGAGATGCCGCCAACCAGAAAACATCGGATCAATGTCTGCGCACGGACCACCTTGTCACTAGACGCTTCATAAGCGCGCGTCTACAATAAAAAACTGCCCTTCAAATATCAGGTACTGAACTTTGCGAGAAGTGAATGTGCAAGTCTTTGAGAGTCAACATCTCTACTATAGTTTTGCGCTTGCTTTACAGTTCAGCTATGCAAATGTGACGTAACTTTGCATCCTGAACCTCACCTATCGCTAGCCGGGACCATTATCGTGTACAGTCCAGTCGTCGTCTGCTGTGTTGTGTAAGATCTTCGTACACGAGTAGCTTATGGACAACTTCTAATTTACTGATTGTATCGGGAGGATGTACCAATTGCATCTTTCTACTGGCAAGGTGTGTAAATCAGGCACAAGTCTTTGCAACATTATTCACTGGACTAGAAGACAACACAATTGATGAACATTATTATTATTATCTAATGGCGTTTGCGACGCTGTGCTACTACTTTCTTGTAGAACGCCTTCTTTCCGCTTGACTTTTGCTTTTGGATGCCAGCGTACTTGTCGGTGAACTTGTGGCTATCAAGACCCCGTGTGACTTCTTCAAGGAGAGTTCCCTTTCTCTCCTTGCGCGTCAATCTGGCGCTGAAGAATTCGGTAGGTCCCTCGATGATCTCGCCGACTTGGGAGTACTCGGGAGCGCTCGCGCGGAGGGCCTTCTTCTGGTGCTTGGGATCCAGGATGCCTCGCATGCGGAGGACTTGCCACTCTCGCTTGAACTCGGGGGTCATGTTCGTCTTGGGAAGATCGAACCAGTCGGCACCTGCGGTAGACTATTGCAAACTTGTTAGCCAGATGCTCCAAAAGGTATGTTGCAATAAGTAACGAAAAGTTTGCGCGAGGTAGTAGTCAGAGTAACTATGATATGAGGGATCATGTTGTCATGGGCATTTGATCCAAAACGGATACTGTCCCATGTCACAAAAGATTGGGATAAATTTTCTTCATAAAATGCGCAAGAAAGTGGCGAAGGGATATTCTGTCTTACCTTTTCCTTGACCTTGAGTCCTAATTGCGGTTGAGGGGGTGCTCGGACAGTCAGACCATCTTTCTTGCTGCTGCTGTCGGAAGACTTTTGCTGCTTGACATCTGTCGCAGCGTCGCCAGCGGCGACCGGGACTATAGCAGTAGAGTTGGTGGTTGCGATAGCAGAAGCAGAGCCATTTTTCAGGCGCTGCTCAGCTTTACGCAGCAGCTCATCGACCTGATCATCTGAGATGTCTGTCATGGTCTGCTGTCGACCAAAAAGAAGAGAAGAGGAAAGAGAAGTGGACGAGAGGCTGACGCGAAAGAAATAGTTTCAAGAATGGCAGAAAAAATTATTATGGAGACGCGAAGTCTGTGGAGAATTCCGGTGTGGCGCCGTGGCTGTCCTTGTCGGGCAGTTGGGCCATCCCTCCACCCCCAGCCACCTTCCCATGTCTCGACTGCAACTTCCAGTTTGGGCCCAGTAGCCCAGCTCATAAGGAAGCACTTTCCCCACTAACTCTTGGGACCTAATTCGTCATTGTTTTCATGCCCACCCACCATCACCAACCTTCCAACGCGATCCACACATACTGTACTGAAGCTCAAGTTAAAGGTGTCAGGCCTCAAACCCAACCATCTTATAAGCAAGGCATTTCCTCGTTTTTTTGGAGCCCAAACATCACTAAAGAAATCTTGACAAAATGGACCCCCAGAACCCCCAAGCCGCGCAACAATCTCGACAGAGACCTGTCTATGATCCGAGCCAAGGTGGACATTACGGTAAGCAAGCAGCTCACTCACGCGCCTCCATAACAACCCCTCCAAGTCCCAAAGTTTCTGAGTTCTAACCATATCTTCTTAGGTGCCAGCGCTCAAGTACGTTATGAACTTCTTAATCGCAGTATATCATATGCTTGTTACGCGATAGCTTCAGCCTTGATCTTGCTCTCGTGCTGACAATACCTTTCTAGCTCGCGTCGCAAGGCTTCGCTCCCAGTGAGCTGTACACCGGACCTTGGGCCAATGTAAGTCAGAGCTCTACCCATCATGGCCCATCATGATTCTAGATGCACGGAGAGCTAATTATACCTTAACGTAGGCCCACCAAGGTCTAACCGGCCAGTACAAAGACATCCTGACGACCTACTGGCAACATACAATTTCACATCTCGAAAATGACACTCACGACTACAAGATCCACCAACTTCCATTGGCCCGTATCAAAAAGGTTATGAAGGCCGACCCTGAGGTCAAGATGATCTCTGCCGAAGCGCCTATTCTCTTTGCTAAAGGTTGCGATATCTTCATTACTGAGTTGACGATGCGCGCATGGATTCACGCGGAAGAAAACAAGCGCAGAACCCTCCAGCGCTCGGATATTGCTTCTGCCTTGGCAAAGTCTGACATGTTCGACTTCCTGATTGACATTGTTCCTCGCGAGGAGGCCTCTTCCCACGCGAAAAGGACAACCCAGACTGCTGCTGCTCAACCGGTGCCGGCTGGTCAGGCCCAGATGCCTGGGCAGCATCCCATGGCACAGGCGCCTAACCCAGCTCATCCAATGGGCGCGGAATACATGGCGGGACATGGTATCGCGCCTGAGCAAGACTACCGCAACCAACCTAACATGTACCCCGACCAAACAGTCCCCAACCCTCAAGCTGCTTATGGCCAGACCCAACCACCGAACATGAATCCATACGGTCCTATTGGGGATATGTACCCTTATCCCGGCATGGCACCTCAACAAGTAAGTATTGGCAACTGGTGCCGTTGTTTTGAAACATACTAATTGAAACACAGGCTTCCATGCCCAATGAGGAGTTCGGCGAGCAGTAAAACCACTTTCGAAGCTTTTCGATCAATGGAGACTCTTGCAACAGCGAACTATACGTCTAGGGCCATGAACGCTGAAGGCCGAGCATCTTATCTTGCATGAAACGAATGATGACGTTAGCTATTATCTTGCCTTACAGACTCGGGTTATCCGCGCGAAAATTGCGGCATAGTTTGTCGAAAAGACTTCTCAATCAGAGCTATATCAACAGGGAGACCAGGAGGTCGACTTCTTCTACCGTCCGATTACGACGGTCTAAAGAGAAACACGGAAATTGATTGATGTACGCTTAGCAGGACCAAAACTTGGCTGAGGCCTACGGGTGTCAAAGGTTATGGAGTCAAATGGTGTTTTTATGAAGGCTTTTGAGGCCCGATGCCGGACAACATACGAAGGCAAGGGTCGGTTTTTTTTTATGGGCTCGTTACGATAGACTTAGTTGAGAATTGTCTTCTGTTTCTTATCAGGGGGCCTGCTCTCGTTTTCGTCTTACTTGTATTTCCTTATACCCTACTTCTATCATGGTGTCATCATAAGTACGTGACGCTATCATTATCGGCCGATGCCAAATCGTGATGAGAAACCAGCAAGCGGCGCGCTTCTAACGGGGCTCGCCGTAACGGGTGTTAATCTGCCTTTTGTCAGTAGTCTGGACCGGCCTTTGTAATATCTGAGTTGCACATACTTTTCCAGCAACATTGGTCCGTGAAGGGCGTCTACACGTCCGTATTTCTTGTTGCGTGTAGATATGTCGAAGAACTCGTCCTGGTTGTCCGTCTGTAGAAGGGCAATGGTCTGCGACAGCTCATCGAGGTTCTCTCGAAGCATCTGGCCGTTCTCTAGACTGCTGACAAATTGTACAAGGTAGTCAACGTCTTGCGCAAGTGCTGCCACGCCATTGGGGTTGATGTGCTTTACATCGTTCGAAAGAGGGAGGGCCTGGCATGGTTAGTCGAGGGCAAAAGGAGAAGAACAGAGACCGCTTACCAGAATCTTCTCCGCGGTGTGGCTCAGTGCATCAAAGTAGATAAGCTCCTTGATCTCGCGAGGTAGACCAAGCAAAGTCGAGTTCATGATGTTGGACAGGTACCGTGTCAGAGTCTGCATATAATTGCTAGGCTCTTTCTCAACCGTCGTTGCAGTCCTGTAGAAGAAATTAGTATTGTTAAATAGGCTTATTAATATGACATACCATTCGTATTCTGCTGTATCGATTAAGTCATCAATCTTCGAGTTGACGAGTTCGAATATTCGCTTTTCAGCTGTCTTCTTGTTGTCACGAAACGAGTCTGTAGCCTTGAGTGTGACGGGGCCGCCTGCTGATGTCGATGAACGCGCCCGAATAAGTAGTTGCTCGAGCTCTCGACAAGCGATTTCGAAATGCTCGAGGTTGATGAGAATTTGGACGATCTGACCCAGATACTGTGAACTTAGACGCTCTACGAGCGACTTGCAGACCTTTTCTGTAAGAAGTTCGTCCAGAGACTGAGAGCATTGTGTGTAAGTAAAAAGCCATTTGCCGAAAGATGTAACTGACCTTTCTGAGTGTTTCGTCAATAACTGTAGGGTGTTGGAAATGGTCGTCGGAGAAGAAGTAGAACTGGTTTAGGAAGTTGCGGATGTCTATGCAACACAAAGGATACATCTGAGAGAATGGGAGTACACAAGGGTACCTGCTCTGTTAGTTGGCCATCTTATAGACAGAATAGAGAATACTTACGTGATCTGGTCTGTTGGCTTTTCTTGTGAGAACCAACTGACGTTGACCACCTTTTCGTACTCCTCAGGATTATTGATGGCCATCGGCATGTAGTCATCCGTCGATACTATCTATGAACATGTGAGCAACAAGACAAGGTTTGTGGAGAATGGGAAGACACTCACCTCCTGGAAGTCTTCGCTGAATCGTTTCTTCAGAAGCTCTGCATACTTGTCAAACAGCTTGAGAAGGAAGTTATCCAACGTTGCCACTGCATATCCCCAGCCCTGAATAAGTCTTAGCGATGTCCATGATAAAGAAGAGCACATAGGGATCAGCAGATGGCGCCATTCTTACCTCCATTGTCTGGATGAAGAGAGCGATGATCGTCTTAATTTTGATCAAGGCCTCAGCATCCTCAACATTACTCAACCCTTTCGAAGTCAGGTTTATCACAGCTGTACACATAGAATCCCATAGCTCTTCTACCTGTTCAGAGTCTTGTTAGTGGAAGTAGCGGGTTCAGGGGGTTCTGGTTCTTACATCATTTGCTGAGCGCAGATGTGGAATGCGCTGCATCGTCGCCTTTTCAATAATGGCAAATCCTGCTATTCCTTCTAGAAGACTACTCAAAGACTGCTCGTCTTCGGCCAAAAGCTCAATGAATTGGGGGAGGAGGAGGTCCTTTTGTTGACGTCGTGTAGCACCATATTCCGATCGGAACTTATCTAGCTGGCCCAAGGCTTCATGAATATGGAGTGCTTCTAGTAAAGGAAAAAAGTCCACTTGCAATTCCTCGTTGTTCAATACGTCGAAATCCTCGTTTTCATCACTGACCAGCTCAATGGCTGAGTTCAGCTTGAAATTGGCCAAAAATGGGTCGTCTTCGACTCTCTTCTTTTGTCGCGTTCTCCTCATTTCGGTATGATAGAATGCGACCTCGCCGAGGAATTGGGATGTTTCTCGGATACGGAACAGCCACGTATTTAAATCTGTCATGACGGCTTCCGAGATAGCCTTTTGCGAGGCGGGTATAGACTTTTGTATGACATCGGCCAGCCGATGCTGCGTGGAATAGCGGTTCTGGATAATGGGAACAAGATGTTCATTCTGAAGATCGTCGAGAGATTTAAGGGCGGCATAATATTTTTTGCGACGCACAAGCTCGTGCGCATTGTTGACGGCGCGGAGGATGGTGAGAGAGTCGTTCAGAGCACTGGTGGCATCGGCGATGTTCTGTCGCACAGCTGAGGTGTTGACCAGAGCCTCTTTTTGCGCAGCCAACTTCTTAGTGCTAGTAGCAATCGATTCGTTCAGACTCAAGATTTCTTGCGTTAAAGTGACCGTTTCAGCGCGGACGTTTTGTAAATGGTTGATGGAATCCAGAAACTCCTCGTGGCGGGTCAGACCAATACGTTCGATCTCAGCTTCTCTATCTTCGTAGTATCGACTTAGACACTGGGTCAAGAGGGGTGTTCGGTTCGAGTGCGTGGCATCTTTCAGAACGGGGATCAACTGGTCAAGGAACTCGGCATCGGAGGAGGCGAGGATGACCTGGGATCGTGATGTTAGCGCATTGTTTTGTAGCGATTTGGAGATGATGGGAGCGTTACGTGGGGTACCGCAGACGCATAATCGTCTACAGCTGGCGGACGTCGCGGCATTCCTGCTATTTTGGATTTATTGAAGCTATTTGTGATAAAGAGTTGACTGACATGAGTCGTCGCGTGTCGCAAGCTGCCCTCCAGCTAGCTCTCCCAGGCTCCCCTCCAACTAACAATAGGCTCCTACGGACCTGCATTTCTAGCCCAACTGATAAGATAAGACCACATACTGCGCCACAGCATCTATATGGGGCTTGTGGAGCGCTACGTTCCATCAAAGAACATTATGTAAGCTGTTTTCCGATCCTAACGACATACTTCGACAAGTCCAAATACAACGTCAGTAACTAGGTATGTGACCCAGGGATATTGATTTCATTAAAATCCAGCAGAATTTCTACAGATGTAAGAAAAGTATTTGAGATATTTACAAAGCATATCTGTGCATTCTGGGTTAGTTCCGGTGTACTTACTATGCTATCTCGGAGGGGTTTAGGGTAAGGATGATAGAACTGTGTATAAACGTCTCAATGCTCACGTCACAAGTAATCTTATAAGCACAAAGGACGTTAACAGTCAGGTAAAATCGCTTATACTAGAGCAAAATTCGTTTTTCAATTTTATCTTGCCACGAATGTCTGCCAAGACATTCTGTCTGTTAGAGGTAGTCTACCAGGTTAATCATTGCTGCAAATGATTTTGAGTGTGTCACTATTTCTGTGAAGTGTTTTGTTCAAATTAATTCTATTACTGAGAGCAGAAGTTAAGTCAAGTCGCTTATGTCTAGTTCTATGCAGCGCCCAAGAGGTTTCTTGCCGGATCCCTACGTAGACCGTTACAGAGAATACTGCGTTACAATAACGTTGAAGGCATCCGCGGCCAAAGAAGATAAAAATGTATCCAGAATACTGTTAGAATAAGTTGAAGAGATACCATGATAGTATAGCTGTCTCAATTAAAACTGCGTGAAGATAGAAACCCTATCCTAAGCTCCTTTTGGCAACAGCGTGGATAGAATCACTTAGCAGTTACAGACTAGAGCCTTTTCTTGACCAAGTAGCTCCATGTTAGACTGATTCATATAAGCTCAATAGTAGGGCCATGGTGCTTCATGGGTGTAGCCTTGTTGAGGGAATCCTCAATCATCATGATCCCGAGCGTGTACATTGCTTAGATTTCATGTACTGTCGGACTTCAACCATCCGCCAGCAGGACTCTGCTGGACACGAGGAAGAGAGTGTCTAAAAGGGTAGTCTATACAGCCAGAGAAAGATATTTATGGACGAGAATATAAATACTAGTATCGACCGGGCTAACAGAGTGGAGATATCGTATGGCTATCAGAATATCGAAGGCGCTTTGGACTCCGACTGATGAAGAAACAGAACTGGTATTGCCAGCAGGAAGATGCAAATGTGTATAGTCGGCGCTAGAAAGTAGAACGGATCGGGTGTTGAGAACTGTGATAGATACCGGTCAGTGAATCCCATGTCTCAAAGACAACATTTGATTAATTTTGGTAGTTCCTAGCAGAATCAGAAGGACCTGTGATGGGCTGTGAGCTTGTACCGGATTCTTAAACGTGTATTCAGGCGGAAGCGCACCACACCTCACGAGAAGGGTTCGCTGTGATGCTAAGTTTCAGGGACACCTGACTGTTACCGCGGTCCTGCTGTGAGAATCAAACCATAGTGACTGGGGCTTATGTCGAAGTCGTCAAATTGAACCTGATTGTTTGTAGCTCGCTGGAGATCAAAGTTGTTCTGTCCAAGACCGCCTATCCACCTGCCTACCACACCAAGCCAGCCGAGGTAGTGTGCGGAGAAGGATGCTACGATAAGCGATTACAAGACGATGAATCTGAGCCGGATATGTTGCTTGTTGTTCGTAGTATCGTTAAGCTTGGCGTCAGATGTAACATGTGCCTGTATAGTGATAAAGGTTATGAAATATCTCGATGTAAGAGTCATTAGAATTCACTAACCCTTTCGCGGCGATTCTTCCAGTCAGATAGCCTTGTCAGGCCATAGTAGATGACCTTTTCTCTCCTAGTGCTGCCAGAGACGAGACAGACAGTCTCTTATCCCATTCTTCGAGTGGTCGGTTCCGAAAGTTGGCTTTGTGTTTCTCCATTCCCAGTAGAGTCTATAAACACAATGCTATTTCGAAGGAGAGATTTATCTTGGACAGATCCAGGTTTAGAGCCACCCAAGCGGCTCATGTGCTCAAGAGCAGACCTGTGACTCCCGATGTACCCTAAGGATCAGGTAGCATTGGGTATCCTACCGCCGAAGACGGGCCGCAGCCTTTTGTATCATAACCCGAGCTTTCATATATTTGATCTGATCCCCTTGAACAAGCCTAGGCCTGCCAACCCGCTCTTTTATGGACCTGAAGGGAGTCAACATGGCCCTTTCAGTTCCCGGTTTCTCGGCATGACCCATTAAACCAGCGTCGAAGACATGTCGTCGGTTTGGGCTTGAGCCCATGTAATTATCTCGGTGCCCCTTTGAGTACCAGAGTTCAGACTTCATAACTCGGAAGCGTGGGCTCTAATTGAGTTGCATGCCGCTCTCATACCCATAGTTCTTATACATGCATCGGGCATGACGTTGATAGTTGAAGGATATTTATATGGCAGAAGCTGTAAACGGGCCGAGACTCATGGAGAAGGACGCGGTTTCAGAGGAGTCGATTTCTAGATCGGGAATGGGATATATCGGCAACGAAGGGGCGAGTTCGACAAGGACCGAAGGCAGGGGGGCCGATATTCAATGCACGTCCTCGAGAAGCTATTCATGAGTAAGTCAGAGATAAGTGATTACATCTTAATTGAGATCTGTATACGAACCTATTCGTATCAATCACGCGGTTGTCATTGTTTATGCTGGAACAATGGATCTCAGTTAGACAGGGACTGCGAAATGTGTTCCAATCTACCACCGTGCCTATTAAGATAGTCGGAAGTGTATCACTAGAATCTACTGGAGCTGCTAGAAGTAACGGTGGCGGAGTCTGAAAGGGATACTCGGTCCTTGTATAGCACATATGTGAAGTTTGTATTTCTCCGTATGGGCACTCGGCATCGTGTATAAGTGGAACAAAGATCTGCGTGTTCTATAAACTTCGAGTTCGGTCAGCACATGTGATAATACTCGGAGTCAGGGATACCTAATATAGACTGAATGCCTTTTTGGCCAAGCAGGACCTTTCGAACCTGGGTCGATCTTACTGCTAGAGAAAGGCAGAGCGCTGGGAAGGAAGTAGATGCGGAATTCAATTAACTTGTGGCATAGGGCCGAATGAGCGCAACATGGGTAATGACAGTACCAGTTACTGACATGAGTGCCTTTTCTGGAGAGGTAAACCGACCTCGAGAGCTAGACAAACTATGGGTTCGAATGAGGCCTGCACCGGATGACTGCACACCCAACTAAGGCATTCGGCTGTGGCTTATTGATGGACTCATCTGAGACCAAACAGAGGAAGTGACTGGCTCAAAGCAGAGTCGGGCACCAGTAAATCTTCCAAGGAGTCTATGCGATCCTTTCCCTGTTGAATAACTGTGGCGTCTGCGGTTGGCATACGGCTGCCTCGTCTTGTATCGAGATATAAATGGAATTGGAAGATCGATGAATAGAGATCGGAGAAGAGAGGCTTCTGGGGTTAAGCTGTCAGTCAAATGTATCAAAACCAGTCGAGAGGGAAGCAGGAGAGATACCTCTAAAGCATGTCGCTGTCGCAAAATACTGCAGGCATTACTCAAGAGGCCAGTGAGAATCCATGTACCCTGTGGATTTACAAGCAGGTGCTTGAGAAGGGGTTTACGGAAGTAAAGCAAGACGTTGGGTGTGGTAGGAGTGCAAGAAAGAGTAGAGAAGCAATGGCTTGAAAGTCAAGTTCCCAAAGACCAAATGCATTGCCGTGTATAGTCATCATAGAAAACGACGAGTTATTTGGGTTGAACAATACATGGGAGCCTGCAGAAAATAGGCCCCAGTTGCTTGTTACAAGGTGTTGTGTATTGACTCTTTGTGGTACCCCAACTAGGCAATTCGATGGGCCTTAGAAAGATTTTGGATGTTTGTAATTTGCTAACCAAAGGCCGTCACGGCATGGGTTGTTAGACAAAACTCAACATCGAAAATCTCTCGCACTTTGGACTGGCAACTCTACTTATCTGAACATCCAGCGGTGTATTATATAGCACTACAAAGACTGAAGACCTTGAAGAACTCACCTTTACGCTGACTGGATCTGGGTAAGTAAATCTTTTTACCTCTGACGGCGTTACTATCGCCAGCTACCATTACTCCAGGGCTCTTGTTCCCAACCTACGACAACTCTAGTCTGTATGAGTGACGAAGTTCTTAGATCGATTCGAAACCAAATTCAACCCTGAGTGCTCGGGATAGGAAATCCTAGAGGTGTGTGTTGTCCTCCAGCCCACGGTCAGAATCCGAAGTACAAGGCCAGAACACCCCCAACCGGGAGCCCCAAACTCAACAAAGAGCTTTTGAATCGCAAACAATCGGAGAAGATAGCTGGGAGCCGGTTTGTATGACAGTAAGGGAAAAAGAGCAACTGATTGCGAGTCGGGTGCACTACAGTTTGCGGCGGTCAGAAAGCGAAGCGCACGCTGCGCATCATACTTCCTACCTTCTTCCTATATACCTCGGATGGAACATAGGAAGAAGGAGATGTCGGATAAGGATCTGGGATCCTCAAAAGTATCCGGTTCTTACTCTTGGACGACACGGATGCCGCATGTCGATGTGCCTGCCTAGACATGGAACCAAGTGTAAGGTCCTTAGCCGTGACCCCCGGTGCAAGCTTTCTTGTCATCTGATTCCATTCTGTAGTATATTTAGTTATTGGAAAGCCCCGAGAGCTACCGACATCCGTTTCAAAGACTGTAAGCTCGGCGAATCGATTCAACGGTCGATTGGGACTTGAACTTTGACAAACGGGCCACCTCTGCCAACGGGACAACCGATCAGAGCACAGGACTATGTCTCCAGAAGCCAATGTGAGCCTTCAAAGTTTCTAGAGGAGACTATAAATAAGAAACGCAAGTTGTTTTGCTGGAAAATAACAAGATGAACAGACTACAACAAATGGCGGCCTTGAAGAAGTTGGCTGTCACTCAGCAGACACACGAGTGCCAATGACTCAAGTCAGCACCGACTTAGCTCAAAAGGCAGCGAGAACTATAAAAAGATGTTGGAAAGATGTAGACAGCCTTTGAGAGGATTGAGGAAAGTATTGGTATCTCGAGGTGGCTCCCTGTATGTCTTCTAGGGGACATCTAAGCTAACCCCTGACTTTCCAGAGATTTACCAACGAACCTCAAACCAATCATTCATGGCGGCCATGAGGATACATCCCCAAGAAGCCCCACTCGTATATATCGAATCTCATTGCGACCAGAAGGAGCTTGTTACCCTTGAAAAGAGGCTACCCTGTCCGCCAAGATCAAGCGTCGCGCCACCACCTCTCAAAGCAGATCACAAGTTTCTCAATGGATCTAGTTGATAAAGTCTTACGAGATAAGCTAGCTATATATACCTGGATGAAGTTGTCCTGAAAACCTTGCGGAAAGGTGCGAAGAGACATCCCCTCAAGTGTCTCCAACCCCTGACTGCTCTTGTCAGGCTTCCTACCAGACATCACAAGGACTTGATTCAATACAGAAGACTTAAGAGAGGATCAGAGTAGACTAGATGACTCCATGACTCTATAGGATGGGAGCATACAGTGACAGATGTAAGTGGCAAGGTTTATTATAGTAACTCGGCAAGACGCTAACACAAGTTGTGCCCAGGAGACTATGCAATTCGCGCTACACCGCCGAATTGTCCAACATCAACGATATATCCAAACAAGTAGGTGTACACGAGTCACGATTCTTGATAGGAGAGAGTTTTATGGGGATCTTTGAATTTACTCGTTTGTGTCAGAGTTGATGGTTGAGAAAGGGGTAGGAGCCTATCAGGCCAAGCCACAAAGTCGCTTCTAGCTTTCCTTAAAAAAAGAGAATATTATTTGGGAGACTTAAATATCGCAATCGCTTGAGATATAACGCACGTAGGAGGATGCCGCTCTGAGGTAGGATGGTATAGAATAAGTTGCGTAGCATTCGTATTTTACCCCTTTACCCCTTTTCCTCTTTTCCAAACGATTGATAACTTGTATGCAACTGACAATAAATGTTGAATATCAAGATTGTCGTCCATGTATACAGCCAGTATCTCTCGAGTATCTGGGTACCCGTCCAGCACAAGTACACACGGTAGCGATTCCTAGTTCTTAGCCACCATGGCTACCTATTTCTCAATTGGATGTTTGAACGCCACATTGGTGCTCTGTCCAAGTATCTATGGAGTGTAATGTCTTAGAATCGCGGGGAAGCTGCCGAAGTAATACATCGTGTTTCGAGGGCGTATTTAGTGTTGTCCCCATAAAGGGGTTTGTAGCTGGGCAGGAAGCAAGGGTCTGTAATTATCCAAAAGAGTCAGCACAACTCGAGAGTAAGTGGCCAGAGATCATTCATCAAGCAGATGTACTATACAGAGTTTGAGAATGATAACTTCTGTTTTGAGATAGCTAGAGTGAAAGGCGGTGCCTGGTCCAAGGAAGCAGAATGTGCCCCAGATTCGCCATCAAAGAACCAGCACGGCCCAAACTTCTTGTAAGTACTTCTAGATGACTTAAGACTGTAGCTATACCAGATATGCTCGAAGTTAGAGGCATTGAAGCTGAACAGTCAACCCCCTGACTCCAGAACTCGTGGCAAGGCCTGTGAGCCCACGGGCTTCTCTGGGATGGCAGGGTGCGATCTACTATAGATATTTCCAGCTAGATATGTGACTCGACAAGGAAGTGGAGCTATAGTTGGGAATGTAGTTGGAGACCGCTGTGTAAGACTTTTGGATAAGTCTCAGTCTCCGAAATCGTTCTTACTCTTTGACCAGCCTCGGCACCCAACACGACCACAACTTCAGAAAAACGTCAATGTGAGCGTGAGAAGTACTCTGAGCGCCGTAGATCATGGGAATGGTCATTTTGTCGAATATTTCCAAGGGTTGGGGCTGTGAAGTCTTGCGGCGGTGCTAATTGTGTCGTCTGGAAGTTTAGGGTCGTGAACTCGATCTTGTGGAAAAAGGGGCAGAAAAGTAAGATCTATCAGCTCTTCGATAGGAGTCTCGCAGAGTAGTCTCTAGAATATCCTAGAAGGAAGATAGTTAGCTCCGGACCATGTATACGCTTTGCCCAGTACTTGTCGCCAAGTTTGAGCTCAGGCTAGTTGGCAGGGAGGCTGTACTCAACATGTAGACGAGCCCGGGATTCTGCTTCCAACTCTAGGGTCTCGGAGTAAGAAGAGGGTTCTGTCTCATCAAGTATGTTTCTGATCCATTGCTTTGTGGTCATGATGACCGGTAGCGAAGTATCCCTTGCCGCGCCGCCGCCAACCCAGTCTGCCGTATAACCTGGAGAGATAGCTTTCAAGGTTGGTAACGGACACATAATCTGGTCTGAAGGAGTAGACTAGATCTGTTGAAGCTGATTCGATAGGTAGCTGTTGTTGCTCTGGAAGATTTGTGGTTTTCATGGTGAATTTACGCGTCAAAAGGGTAGGTAAATCGCCTGCAGTTACCCAGCTAATATCAGCATCAGTTCAAGACAAAGAACTTGTGAAATATCATCAGATACTTACTATGCGTATCTATCCTGGGATGCCTGTCGCTCCTTCTGGAAACCGGATGTTGAAAACGTGGATGGTGGGACATAGATCGATTGTACAGCAAGTCATAAGCTAAACACCAAAGGATAAAGCCACATGGTGACCACGTTTAAGTCCGTTCCAACGGCCAAAATAGCCAAATTCACAACGGACAAAGACACGCTACAATACATAACGATGACCTCAACATTAAGATAAAACAAACATTTCGACTTGGAACAAAGAGCATAGTGACTTTAGAAACAACAAATACATGCTTGCAATATTCACACGAAATAGCAGATAGGATCCTACTGGGTTTGGCGGATGAGGTACCTATTCGTAGTGGGTCGACGTGGACAGCAACTAATTCTAGGGGTCGAGCCTTGTGAATCCCCTCGTACCCCGTCGGACGCCCAACTACCAAAGAGCCAGAACATAATGTTTATAATATCTATATATTAGGTAGTATATTTAGTGCATGGATGAACATATGACAATATGTAGATTTAAGTGTGCAAGTATGTTGTGAGAAATGTCCTCTAGTTACATGGGTGCACGCCTACCAGTATACACTTCGCTAGATCTTGAGATGCTTCAACTCTATAACAATACACTTGGCAGTAGTAAGATGAGATCATGGAGAAGGCATTGGAGGCGGTGGAAGGTCATGGAAGAGACCGGGGGTGGGTGGGAAATCAAACATCTATCACTTCACTAGCGGCCGTCAGGAGTCACGACCATGAGATCCCCTCAGCTTACGAATTCACCCGAAAACGATCGCACAAATAATAATTCGAACACTCCTGATCGAAATTAAATATGCAAGAGTTAGTCTGGAAGGCCATGAGGCATGAAGAGTGGTTGTCTGGGTAGCAAGATGTCGAGACACGAAGCTCGTTGAGAACGACGAACGACGCCGCAATTATATGAAACTTAGTAGAGACTAAGACGATTCTGATAGGGGATATATGTCTTGGTTTTGTCCTGCATATACCTGCGTCTCCTACCCCATGTCCTTGTAGCTCACTGCCTTCTCCATTACGTCCCAGTACCTTGTCCTCTTTAGGTCAGCGGCCCGTCTCATCTGGCAGGCAGGCAGGCAGGTCGCTCCTCCCATATCAAGTCCCCCTCCGCGTGGTAGGGCTTGGATCTACCGGGAGCCCCACATCCTCGAGTCCCCTCCTGTCCCCAAGTATTTCCCAACTTCCTTCCCTCTCTGCCTTCCCTTCCTTTCCTTTCCTCCTCACCCAACATCCATCTTGACTTCATCTTTCAGCATTCGAAGCTCACCACTTGGGTGCAGAAAAAGATCTTGGGTTCTCCGATCTTGTATTCTATTCTCTTAACTTCCCAGATTCATCTCTTTCACAAGATACTCATCTCTTTTGTTGACCACACCTCCTCATCTACTCGCACCTGGTAAACATGACTTCGCGTCGTGAGACCGGGCATCATAGCATGTCCTCTCCTCCAGAGGGCGCGTTGATGGACTCCTTTCAAGGAACTCCTGATACACGACTCACCATGATCTCCCCCGGAGAAGGCTCGATCTCCTACCACCACGGGGGTGGCTATGGAGGTGGTGCTTACAGCGGCGCGGGATTTGCGTCTTACAACGCATACGCCCCTCATGGGAGCATCACTGGGGACCGTACTGTCTCTCACTTCGATAGGGACCCCTTCGTCGATGCAACTCGTGCTGATGGTTTGTCTCCAACCGCCTCGGCCTTCCAGCCGGCTTCCACTCGCTCCAAGGGCAAGAAGGCCGCTGCACTCCTCCCTGAAGGAGGCCTTGTTCTTTCTAACGCTCTTTCTCACGAAATGGGTGTCGCTCGTCGTCTGGAGGTTTGCGATACTCCGGCCCCTACGCCTGAAGAAGTGCACATGTTCTTCAAGGTATGTATTGTTGTTTGTACAACAATGAGAGTACCATCCTAACATGAAATCAGCAACTCTCAGAGGGTGGCCGCAAGACACACGGCAGTAGCCATGTTGAGACCGATGGCTTCCATGTCTACGTCTGCTTCGAGGACATTCGGGACTCGATCTCTGCGTTTGACGCCATCCGCAAGGCAGACAACCACTGGCTGCCAGTTTACGCGAAAGTTAAGCCTGAGCGGGTAAGTGTTATTTATTGCTTTGCTGAGTATCCTACATCTCATCTAACCTTTCCCAAAAGCTTACGAAGGGCATTGTCCGATTTTGTGAGCTTAGACAGCTTGACATCGCGGCTGACGTCGTCGACTACACCACCATGGACCCAGCGCACGTTGATGAGGTTGTTCAGCGAGCCTTGACCACATTCGGCTCCCTTTTCGCCGTGGTCAGAACCGTCAGCTATCCTACCGGAGGGTTCCGCGGTGTCGCAGAGTACTGTAAATCTGCGAAGGCTACCATTGCTTTCCAGACTGTACGCTGGTTTTCCCTTGATGTAAGTACCATCTTGTCACACTCTAAAGAATAGTGTGGTATCTAACACTTTTGAAAGGGAGTCATGATCTACCTCAGTCGCCCCGAGGACACCTACCAGGGAGCAGATGGCCTCACTGCCAACATGAACGGCCTTGCCCTGTCTGGCTCTGGTACTCGCGGTGCCATGCAGAGCCTTGCTCCACGCGCCCCTGAAGGTAACCCATGGGCCCCTGTCGCCTACCAGTTCTCTTCTGGTCCCTTTCCCGCTGGACCTGTGTACGGAAATTTCTACGGAAATCCTACCCCTGCCATGCCGATGAACCATTCTCGATTCTCCAGCTATGCCATGGGACCTCCTACTGGTGGCCACTTTGGCACTTCTACCAGTCGACGCAACCCACGCGTGGGCCGTCCAATGCACCCTCGAACCCCCAACAACATTGTTGATCTCTACGAGCTCATGGCTGGACGAGACGTGCGCACTACTGTAAGTGAATCACAATTTACTCTTCATTCCAAGTCTAACATTGATACCAATAGATCATGCTGCGCAACATTCCCAACAAGGTCGACCAGCCTCTTCTCAAGCGCATCGTGGATTCTTCTTCCTTTGGTAAGTATGACTTCATGTACCTTCGTATCGACTTTGCCAACGACTGCAAGTAAGTACCTCATCCGTGATCTGTGAGGCCTCGACTAATCACCATGTAGCGTCGGTTATGCCTTCATCAACTTCGTCAAGGCGGAGTACATCATCGACGTAAGTCTTTATTCTTTCAGGCCTACCACACAATGACAATGCTAACTCTTTAATAGTTTGTCCAGGCTCGTGCAAACAAGCGCTGGTAGGATGACCACAACCAGTGATCTGGCTGTTTGCTGACCCACATGAACAGGAACTGCTTCAAGTCGGATAAGGTAGCTGAGGTCAGCTATGCTAGTAAGTTGTGCTCTTCCCTCATTTGACCACGGCCACTGACATGTGGAAGCCATCCAGGGAAAGGACTGCCTTGTCCAGAAGTTTCGCAACTCCTCTGTCATGCTGGAGGCTGATCACTACCGCCCCAAAGTCAGTACTTTACAGTCCCCTTATGCAATCCATCGTTGACTGACAATCGCAGCTTTTCTACACTGTCCACTGTGAGGATCTGACTATGGTCGGTCAGGAAGAGCCCTTCCCTGGTCCGGACAACCAATCTAAGATGAAGCGTTCAGTCGAGAATGCGGAGCATGTTGGTATGTATCTCATATTGCCTACACAGAAAGATTGAACACTAACCTTATTGCAGGGCTGTTTACCCCCACCGCCGGTCAACACTTTCGTGAGGCGCAACGTCACCGTCATAGCCAGTATGACCGTGGCACTCGACTGGCTGAATTGGAGGAGGCAACCTTCAAGAATTATGGTCGCCATTACGGCTACTGAAGGCTGGCGTTGGGCCTGGACCATCATCTTGATCTTTTTCTGAGTCATCTTGAGGTTTAGTAGTTGGCATGTTGAGGCACCTTGGCGCTATATGCACGTGTCAATTTTCGAATGACCTTTTGCGAAGGATAAGGTCTTGAATTTGCAGTATCTCGGGTTGGACCATCAATAGTCCCAGTTGTACCAGATATAACTCAGGTAGATACTTGCAATCATGAGGTAGACTCATCATAGAACGTGGGACCCTTCGCTTGTGACAGATAAACATATCCGCAATGAACTCGTGTAGTCAGTCAGATGGAGAGACGTGAATCATTATTTTCGTTACTTTAATGATATTTTAGTGATACTGGTCTTCTATAGCTCTAGCTAGACAATCACGGTGATGCAGGGTTCTCGGGCAAAGCTGGCAAGGGTTTACGTGAATTGCCTGAATGAATTGCAGGAGCATGCCGCAACATACCGGAATGTGTTTCTCGCGAAGATGGTGGAAGATCAGACGAGGACGAAAAGCCGTCACCGGACCTTGGTGTTTGCGGAGGCGACAATTGCTCACGTTCTGCTTGGTCATTACGCATTTCGTTAACTAACGAAACACGATGCCGAAGACCGGCTGAGGCATGATCTTCTGCTGCTGTGGTTACGGGAACAAATGCTCTCTGCCGGGCAGCTAGTAGCGTTGCGTTTTGTTCATCTGCGTTGTATGCATCCCCATACAAGGCCCGAAGGCGAGCTGTCGGGGATGCAAGATCGTAGGGAGCAAGATTACCTTGATCCACAAGGGGCGCGAGGTACGGTAGCGACACGCCCCTGGAGAAGATGACGAGAAGCAGGCACGACAGGAGAAGCACTGCTTGTACGATAGCCATGCGCTTTTGGAAGACGACCTCGTCGGCAAGAAGGTTGAGACGACTGCTGAGAGCTACTATCTCTCGATTGGATTGCTCACGCTGACTCTCAAGAGCAATCACTGTTGACTGCCAAATCTGGTCGTACTGCTCACGGGCAGAGCGTAGCTCCGTAATTACGGTGCGGTTGAGCTCTTCAAAGAAAAGGTTTGCTTTGGAGATTTGCTTCTGCTCTGTACGTTGCAAGGTCTCAGACATATGGCGAGCTTGGTCTTCGACGTACTTCAGTGAGAGAGTGAGATTGGTTTCAACAGCGATGAGGCGTTTCGATATGGCCTTGAAGAAGCCTTCTTGTACCGTCGGCGAGGCTGGCGCACCGGAGACCGTTCCCGTCGTGCCTTTCTTGGCATTAACAGTGTTGGCAGGGGAGGGCTTTATGCTGGGCGGGGTTGTGGAAGATGAGGATGCTGGAATTGCTTTGGAACTCGATGTTTGAGAAGTTGGGTTTGAAACCGATTCGGCGTTGGAAGATGATATAGAGGAGGGGCTTGTGGGCGAGATGGCTGGCGTAGCGCTTGGGGAAGCGGTCTTGGATAAGACTGAGGATGTGGGCTCGTCGCTCACTGGGTGTTCTGATCTCGGGGTATGTTGTGTTGAGGGGCCTTTCTGCTCTCTGTCATCCAAGGAACTTGGTGTTGGAGCAGCACTTGTTACTTCCACAGAACTGCTATTGTTCGATGTCGTATAATTTGTCTGATTGAGTGAGACAGGGCAGAATGACGGCACCACGAAGAGCTGCGAAGTAGCATCAACGTCACAAAATGGCATCTTCTCAATCAAGGTAGGCTTGACAGGTTCGGGGGCTACCTGAGGTTCTGGTGGCTTTGATGCTTCTTCTGAGGGGAGAGCCTGTGGAGCTTCTTCAGCCTCATCGTCAGGGTTCGAATCATCATCCTTCAATTCCTTCCATGAATCAAGCATGCGCGAGCCGTGAATGCGAAGTAAAGATACCGGGCAGTAAAACTCATTCCCCCAGTGAGTGAGGAACTCAATCCGAACATACTTGGAGAATATTTGGGGGTTCTTGACCAGAAAGGGCTGGATATCACGCGAGTTCCGTGCCTCAAACATTCCCAGCTGTTTCCACTTGTCCATCTTGACTGGGTACCGGTCACTAACGCTGACAGTAAAGTGGCGGAACATGCTGGAAAAGAACTCGAAGTTGGCGAGGACGACAGTGTCAATAAGGACATCATCGCTCAATTCGACGATGACGAACTTGCTCTTAGCGGAGCACTGAAGTAGCATGTAAGAGTCTTTGTTCTCGACGAGAATAGTCCTTGGGTTCTGTGCGCCGGGGCTGGCCTTAAGAATGGTGGCGCCTGCATCAAAAGACGAATAAGAAAAGCGTTCTTTGCACGTCTTGCCAGCATCTTTGCTCCCGTGAATCGCTTCGTAGACGATCGCCTTGCCCGTTCCATCGCCTTTAGCCTGATCAAGATCAGAAGGGCGTTCTTTTTTATCCCCGGCGTTATCCAAGTAGCTGTCAAAGTTCAGGGATATCTCGTCTTCTTCACCGAGACCAGCGTGGCCCATGTCCGGTGGTGTCCTGTCGCGTGGTTTCGTGTTTCTGGCGTGAAGATCTCGAGGGTCCTGCCCTGTTTCCCGTAGCATCATCTCTTTCCAGTCCTCGAAAGACATGAACGGCTTAGCAGCTCCATCTCCAGATGCATCTTGTGACTCGTCTTGCGCGGGAGTAGCGGTGGAAGGTGGTTGTTGAGACTGAGACTCGCCCTGTGCGTTGGGGGATGGCGTATCGCTTTTGCTCGAGGCGGAAGAAGATTCGGTTGTCGAATTGGAGGATGGAGGGATTGAGCTCGGCGCTGTGCTTGTGCTTGTCCAGGAGCTGGTAAGACACGATTGAGGAAGAGTATGAGTGATGTAATTGATGGTTCGGGCGTCGCAGGACGAGACAGTAAAGGTCGAGTCAATTGGAATGGAAGCGGTATTATTGGGGTCGTGGGATTGAGCATAGACTTGTATATAAGCTGTGGAGAATAGAAGGGTTCTCCAAAATATTGTGCCTAGCGATGGCATCGTAATCTCGGTGGTTGACAGCGCATTGAAACGTCGCTGGAGTATAGTTGCCCTGGCCAGTGGAGGGTGATGAGTCTTGGTTCCGTGTCGTGTCATGTCGTGGATCAGCGCTGAACTAGACACGAAGTGGGCATAGCATAGCCGAGAGAAACTCGTTTAATTAAGCTTGGTCCACTAACATGCTCGAAAAGTCGAATTCTGATTGGTCCGATAAGACAGTCAGTATAAGCTGTGTTTCTACTCTGTATGGATGTCTTAAAAGGGGAAAATGGGAGTTACAAAGTAACCACGTCTTCATATAAGAGATGGCAGGACACAGAGGCGTTGGCCGGGCTCCCATTGCAACAAACCAGTTAGTTGGAAAGCGCCAAGGTTGACCGGCACCCAGACAAAAAATGTAACCGAAGAAAGTATCTTCCATTGGGACACAAACGCAAAGTTTGTCACACAGCCCTGTGAAAACAACTGAAACTTAACAGAAAGTGCGAGGTCGTTGAGAAATCTTATATCAGCCCATGAAGACTAAAGGCAAACTTACATATTGCTCGAAAGACAGGCTCTACGAATGTTAATAACTAACATTAGTTGGAAGTAAGCTAACAAACAGTAGGTACGGTTATAGGCAATGCATTCTACTAAACCGTAGCTACCTAGTCATGAAATTCAGTCACAGCCAGGAATCAACACTTTATCACTTCGGGCACGGATTGTCTATGCTTGTGTTTGCGATGGCCTTTGTAAAGTACGCCCAGAGTGGGGATAGCAGAAAAGTGAGCATAAATCTATGATACTGAGAAGAGAAGGGCATGGAATCCATGGATAGCAAATAATCATTATCCACCGTCTCCTGCCTAGAGGTATCCATGTAGTGGTTTCATTTGGGTAGTGATGACTAAGTGAACGAGAGGTTCTTTATCCTCCTGCCTGAGATGTAGGCACCTCACCTCCCCCTTCCTTCCAAACCTGGAAATGAGAAAAGCCTTCTTCACAGACAAACCTCAAACTATTACAATGCCAAAAAAAAACTATATCTTGAGTTGGATGGTAGCAGTACGTTTCCTTTTTCTTTTGATACGTTTCCGCTGTTGCTTCTTCATCGTGTTGACACCACTTTCCAACAGAAACATCGGCTGTTATGACTGCACATGCTCGAGAAAGGTTGAGTTTATATGCTCCTACCCGAGAGCCTTTTGCGGAAAAAACATCGCATTTCCAGCAGAATCAGGGAAGGATGCAATGACTGAGTAGAAATACAGATAGTAATACAACATGATTCTCTTTGACCACGGCGTCGCTACGCAAGGAATCCTGAGAAGCGACTGGGCATTATTCGACAAAGCCCATCTAGACTATTCGCAAGCACTTATTTATCTACAAACAGCGCCTTAAAATAGCCGCATATAGGGCTTTCGAAATCTTTAAATAAGGTGGGCTTCAGATAAAATCAAATCCACCCTCCGAAGTGTCGTCATGCTACTCAGCCTTCGATGATGATCAGAAAGAATAAACGTGGTCGCCATGAGAGAAAAGAGATACTTATCTTGGATTTCGATTCACTAGCGTCCCTATTTTCGACACATCCTTAGTATGGTGGCTGCTTACGGCTCTTGGGCATGAGTTATGCGCTGTCTCATGATGGCATCCAGGCTCAAGTGTAAGTAGCGGGCCATGTCCCGCGCCAGGATGACTCGGTTCCTGACCTACTACACGTACCAATCAACGGCCTTACAGTACTACGACGCTTTCTGGCGTATACTATCTTTACCAAATCTCCTGAGACGGTATCACCGGCTAATCCATCGTTCTTAGATCGCGTTCCACCGCGTCGTCGGACGCTGCGGCCGTAAGAATCACCCTGCGGGCTCTCAAGGGAGACATCATCATCAAGGTTCAGATCAATATACAACAGATGCCCAAAATATTGTTGATCTCGCTACGCCATTTACGGAAGTTACCGACTCCAAGAGTCGAGCGGGACTGTCTTCCCATCGAATCATAATGGCTGCCAAGCGTATGACACCACGTTATCGCGTGCAAATTGTTGCAATTAACTCTATAGCTAAGACTATCGACCCTGGTGGACCAACGCTTGGCAGATCAGGAATGCTTGACTTAAAGACGATACATTGCCGCCATGCTTTCAACACCGGGCGCCCTACAGCCTTGGAACCAATGACCCCTATTTCACTATGGGACCGGCTACTTTGACTCCGACTTGTAAGAATCTTTACCAATAACGATCTCGACGATGAGCCTCAAAAACCACGACAGACAACAGGTTTAGCCAAGGGTCAGCCAATCCTCCGCATACGCCGCCGCTCGCAATGGATCATATCCCCTGTAAGGCGCTACTTTGTCTCCATCATCGCAAATGGCACTTCGACAGGTGTTTATCGCCATCACACCGTAAGGATGGACTCCACAGCCAAGTGTTCAATAGAATAGATCTTTCGACGGCAATGCAGAAGTGGAATGCCTTTCAAGACTTCGTTCTCTGGCGAGACGCTGAGCGTCAACACCTGCGTTGAGCTATTCGGGGTCTGCTAGTGACACATCTGGTGATAAGATGCTTGGTAATGCGTACTGACTAAAACGACATTTTTGATCACACGAGCTCCTGCGTTGAGGGAAGCTCCAATGTCGTTCCATAGGACACGAGTCGATACAAGCAAGAATACTCGGAGAGGTTGTGGCCAGCCATGGTGTACAATGACGGCACACCGAGTGAGCGGCGTACATCGGGCCTGGGAAGAGAAAGATATAAGTAAATTCTCAAGTGTGAAAGCAAGTCAAGTCGAGGATATTTCAAACTGTTTAGCATGGTCAACCGAGACAAGGCCGGGCATATTTTGGATAAGTGGCCTTGGTAAAACGAAACAAGTACAATGACTCCTTATCTCACGTATTCCCCAGATCAGGATAGATAACCAATAGAGTATGTTCCAACCTATCATGGCTTATTGTAGTCTTTCGACCTGGACCCATGCTCGCCAGATTTCTCAACTAGTTTCGAAGAAGGAGATCTGGGGCGGGGTAGAAGTTTTCTCAACTATGGAACTGATGCCTTCGGTTCCGCTCATCTGCCAGCCCCGTGTCCTCTGATGGCAGCTGGTTTATCGTGGTTCGTTAACGGTTCTTTCTTTGACACAAGCAGATCACCCGATGAAGCCTCGTATAATGTGACTATGAGCGATCTGTGCGGACAGTCTGAATTGCCGTTCTTCGGAGTGATGGACAGTTCAAGTGACATTGCTTGGTGTAATTCGGTTTGGCAGTCGGGTTGAAGTCGTGGAGAGCTACCTTTCGATGACGATAGCCGGGCGCCGGCTATGGCAGATCTCTTGGACGATTACTTTGTTAAAACTGCGGGACGAGAAGTATAGCGAAGGGTTTCTGGAAATGGCCATGTTCTTCGCGAACGAGGCTGTTCTCGTTAAATCTGAAACCCAAAAGGACGGTCGAGTCATATACTGCAACCCAGAAAGGTCTACCACGAAATCAAAGTTCTCAGTGTTTGCTATCCTAAATGTCAGCGCTTTACTTAGTTTGCAGGCCATGGGACTTTGTTTTCTGATATGGTTCACCCTGCACAGGCCTACGTGGACCAACACCCTCGATACGAATGCTTTGGTATAGATATATGGCCAGTTGAAAGTATGGGGTGAACCAAGGCCAAAGTTATCACACATACCTGGTGCTATAGGTGTGGAGAGAGATCGTCACAATATCGAGATGTCGTCCGTGAGGTTGTCAACTATCAAACGATGATTCTGCTCGCTTGAGGAGTATTCATCTCGGTCTTGGCGTGAAGTACATGATAATAAGGTAGCTGGGCTTTGATGCAGATGGGAGGAGATACAACTGTCGTATATAGGTGATAAATCCTTGTGATGCTTATGTGATTCGTTTATCTTCACTCCTGTATAAGTTACTATTGTGTTAGTTTATAATAGATAATTAGATCTGGTATGTTTCCAGCCATACCTTGGTAATGAACACCACAAAGTCTTCGGTGATATAATCGTTCGGGCCAGTGGATAAAGATTTCGAATCGATCATTGTGTCTGTTGGTTGATAAGATCGATCAGACGAGTGGGTAGTGGGTACTCGGATGGTCAGTGCCGGCCCTGACTAGGAGCAACGGAGCCAGGCTAAGCCAACCGAACGTCCTCCTTGTCCAGCTAATAAGTTCAGTCTAAAGCTCCGGCCGTAGGATCCCTTGCACTAGTAACTCCCAGCAAACCACAATCTGACAGTGGAGTGGAGCTACCTACCTAGTACCTAACTTACGTCGTCCTCTCCACCAGAATCTCTATCGTATCAACACCCACTCATTCATCACCCCTGACGCGTTACGTCTAACACACAAAAACATCACCATCATCGCTATTAATATTCATTAGCCATGGATTCGGCTGTGGAACGAGGCGGTTATCTGCTTCGAACCCCGCGTCGAATTCCCAAACGACATGCTGCAGTATTTGGTTTCTTTGCAGTGTTTCTCTTGCTCCTCTGCAACTTAAGCTGGCCTGGTGACTCCAAGAGTATCAGCACTCTTGAGTCTCAAGACCTTATGGATGTCGCTGAGACTAAAAAGTTCTATCTCGAGAATTCTGTCGAGCCTCCCTACAAGAACAAATTCTGGGAGGTTGGTGAGCGAATCAAGCATCTTGGATATTGGATCGGTGCATCTGATGCACTACCTTCCGACATCGAACAGGGTATTGACAGCTCGACCACCGCCGAAGCTGTCTCTCAGAGTCTCTTTCCGTTCCTTCAAAACTCTACTAGAAACCCTGACTCGGTAACCCCTCTCGCTGATCTGAGAAAATCATACAAACCAGGATCTCGGGGCATCATCATCGCTGTCGGCGGAGGCGAGCAGTCTGTTCGATACGCTTGCCACTTGATAGTTTCGCTCCGACATGTGCTTCACTCCAAGCTCCCTATCCAGATCGCCTATGCTGGTGATGAAGACTTGCCGCCTCAGCACCGTTCCATGATTCAAGGCTTGAGAGGCGCGACAGACATGGAATTCCTGGATGTTCTCAGCGTCTTCAACAACAAGACACTCAAACTTCAAGGCGCCGGCTGGGCTATTAAGCCATTTGCACTACTTGCATCTCGGTTCGAAAAGGCTATTCTCATTGATGCAGATGCCGTCTTCCTACAGAAGCCTGAAATCCTATTCGACCACAAGCCGTTTGTCGAAAAAGGTGCTTACTTGTTTCATGACCGCTTGCTCTGGAAAGACCGTTATCCCGAACGTCACATCTGGTGGAAAGATCAGATCAAACAGCCTTCGCCCGAGATGGCAAAATCAAAGGTATGGATGGACCATTACAGCGAGGAGTGTGACTCTGGCGTTGTGGTTGTCGACAAGTCACGAATCCCAGTCTTTCTCGGACTACTCCATGTTGCTTGGCAAAACACCCACGACGTTCGAAACGACGTCACCTACAAGTACGGCCACGGAGATAAAGAGTCTTGGTGGTTGGGCTTTGAGCTTTCCGGCTCAACCTACGAATTCGAAGCACAGTATGGGTCCATCATAGGTTGGGGCGACTCTCCTACTGCCAAGAACGTCAAGATGGTGTGCTCCTTTGTCATTGCACACCTTGACACCAAACACCGCTTGCTGTGGTACAACGGCGGTTTGCTAGAGAACAAACGATCGGACCTCAACAAGTACCGGCTTCCGAGCTATTGGATGACTGGTGGTAAATGGGAGAAGGGGCGTACCCAGGAGGACATGAGCTGCATGCATAACGGGACGGTTTATTCCTTGACGGATACGGAGAAGACAATTCTGGGCGAAACCATTGACATGGCCAAGGAGGTTGACAAGGCTTTTGCGAGACATTGATCTATGGATTTGATTATGGTACGGGGAAAGGAACCAGGAAATCAAAAAGATTCGAGGATATCTGGAAATGCATCAGCATAGATAAATCAGAAAGGTCACAGGAAAGGCAATAATAATCATCAAATGTTGTCTACTTACATTCCCCGCGTCTCAGCTAAATTCGTTCAGCCGTGGTTACTGGATTGCTTGTGCTTGTTTATTAGCCCTGGGGGTAAACGTTTGGTCTTCACCTGACTAACAATCATTCGTTGCAGCCTTGTAAGAGCCAACTTGAATTTAATCTAAGTCAACCCAATCAACTCCAACAACAGAGTATGAGAATACCGTGTCTGAGGTCTCGGGATAAAACGCGCAACTATCGCATTAAACGATCCTGATGAATCAGCATCCATGTATTTCCTAACTCGAATGTAAGTTTCCATTTGCTGTGCAAAACGAGCTTGTAGCCCTGACAAATTCCTACTGGGTCCGAACAAGGCGCGCGTCAACATACTCCTTTTATATTGAATCATCCTCTTTCCGCCCTCTACGAGACAACAAAATGAGAAGTCCTATCATGTTGGTCTATACCCTTGATGCGGTGGTCCTGAAGCGGTGGATTTGCTAGGGGAGAGCATGTCTATCCTCTTCTGCAATTAGTCGTCACGGTTGTCGCTATTTGACCACTCCGATACATGTTGCTCCGTTTCATGATTAGTTAAAGGCATCATTGACTTCTAGCAGAAGAGATCTGCAGAGGGAAGTATATCGCTATCGGTCCCCGTATCACTCGTCTCGAGTTTATCTTCTTTCTAACCGCGTTCCCAGATATCCGAACCCATCTCGACTTTGAACTGGCAGGATTCTAAGACCGCTAATGAGCTCCGCGTATAGACTCATATCCTATATGACTCCCCCAGTAGAGATGCTCATCGGATCCTGAGGGGGTATTTGTTGTGTAGCGAGGATGGGTTAGGTAAGAATCCTTCTGGGGGGGCGCTATTGAGATAGAACAGATCTCAGCATTATCAGGACTCTTGCTAACATCTCTATTTCTTTCCAGAGTACGTTTGAAGTAGTCCCTTTGTGATTCTATCAAAATCAGAAGCAAGCATACCTTCACTAGAATCGAGCGATACGAGGGAGAACGCCAGGCTCTACAGCTCTACGGCTAGGCCTGATAGGAAGTCATCATCCACCGACAAGTCTGACTCCAAGTTCCGCGATGTCTTCAGCCTCCAGAACAAGCGATACATCCAAGCATGAGTCAAAAGCGGATTTGGAATTTTCAAACTATACCTACGAGAGCAGTGCAGGTTAAAGTACTGGCCGAAGAAGGACACAAAATCACAAGACTTTCCGTCCGGCAGTATATCAACAATTGGGCTTGATAAACCACCATACCAAGTCCATAAAACTCAGGTCAAGCCTGAATCAGATAAGGCTGTATCATACATCCTGGGCAGGGTAGCAATATCAGAGCGGGATATAGCTGGTCCGAGACATCGCCCAGACGTTAACTCTTATGGAAAGAAACAAAGAGCAAGGGTACGCTACAGATATTGTACAGGGACATGATTAAGCTCAACAAGTATGTTTGCAAGTATGAGAAAAACAGGTGGTCAATGAAACCTGGGACCTCGCTTGGGTGTGGAAACCTTGGTGGTTAGAAACGACATTGTCATTCAGCAGAAGTTTGCAATACGATTTACAAGAAAAGTAAAACCACTCAGACGAATTAAATTATGCCATAAATGAAAGCAAATCACCAAATACTGTGCAATCTTCCGTCATCAGTTTACTTTGTCTTTCCCACAACTCTTTTCTTCCTGGAGACAATATACGTCAAAAAGGCCGGCGACTACCCTACATCAAGATTGTTTGATCAACATTTTCCTTCTTACTAGGACTGGACTAGGTCCAATTTTCGGGGCTTACCGTTCCGTAGCACACCTGAAACACTCAAAAACGATCGGCATCAATGCCTGATGATTTCTTTGAGAGTTGAGACACGAGCAGTCGCGACCAAACTCGAATGCGACGAACCCCTGCAAGATGCAAGAAGCATAATGCCAAGCTTAAAGGGCAATACAACACAACCTAATCTCAGAAACTACCTACGATTAGTCTATTCGGCGCCTTATGGTTTCATCGACTTCATCCGTTCCTGAAAATGTGGGACGAAGAAGCTCTGACGTCTCGTCCTTGCTGGAGACTAGCAAGCTTAACCTTGAAAAAGGGTCCACGGATAGAGAACAATCCAGCTTGGCATCTGCAGGTTCCGGGAATACGTTGCATCATATACCTTGGAAGCCGGTAGAGTGGGCATATTGCATGCTCAATGCCGGTTCGGTTGCTGAGTTTCCGAGAAGATGGGGGAACATTGTCGTTTCGGTCATCGTGAATCTGGGGACGAAAGGATCTCAGCAAGAAACGATGAGAGGATTCTCAAACGATGTTGATGTATAAAAGTGTGGCACAGCCCTCCTCCATTCTGAGCTTTCATCCACACTCAATCCAATCCAACCATCTAGTCTATCCTTCCACTCTTCAGTCATTTCCTAAGAGGTGAGTTCTTACTCGAACCATCACGATAACTTCATTGCTAACATCTTGTCTCTAGCTGTGCTCTAGTTGGCTTACATTCCTTCCACGTATCTTCTTTCACCTTTAGAGCTGTGCTCACTTTTACTTTCACGTCTTTTATATACCCATTTGCCAACTATACACAACCAACCACTCCTTTCACACCACAACCAATTTTCTTTGCAAATCTATCAAGATGAAGTTCTCTACCTTCCTTATCGCCGCTTCCGCCGCAGTCGTTTCTGCCCGCCCTAGCCTTGTCTCTACCTTTGGTGGAGAGCGCGCTGCCCTTGCCAATGAGACTGCTCCTGTCGCTACCCCCGGTCTAGAAGAAGGCCGTGAAGAGGAGGACCGCGAGGATCTCGAGCAGGAGAAGGAGAAAGAACGTCAAGAACAAGAACGAGCAGACCGCGAACGGGAGGAGCGTGAGCGACAGCAACGCGAGCAAGAGGATCGCGACCGCGAGCAGGAAGACAAAGACCGTGAAGACCGAGACCGAGAGGAGGACCGAGAGGAGGACCGCAAGGACGACCGCAAGGGTGGTGAGCTTGCTTTCGGTCAGGTTGATCTCAACTACCTCCTCAAGGTTAACGAGCTCAACCTTGTCAAGCTCCAGACCCTCAGCATCAAGAACAACTTCGATGTCAACGTCTTCTCCGATCTCTTCGCCGCCGATCAATTCAGCATCAAGTCTCTCCTTGAGCTCCAGCAGCTGTCCACCATGCTTGCCATTGCCGAGACTGGAATCCTTGACAAGTTTGAGCTTTCTGGCCTCCAGCTCGGCGGTCTGAACCTTGGTCTCATCGACGGTATTGGCGGTCTCGACCTCACTCAGTTCATTGACGCTGCCGCGAGACCCAAGATCACTGTCATCGCTAAGCAGGGTAAGTTAACAAACCACAATCATCTCTCACAACTATTTCTAACACTCTCCTAGTCGTCAAAGTCAAGAACACTGTTGTCCTCAACCACAAGAACTAGAGCTTCTGGAAAGCCGTTTAATGAGGGAGCAGGTATCCCGGCCGCTGAGTTAGACTTCTGGTCAAGTCACTCGCTACGAGGCATGATGTTGTAATGAACAAGGCTGGGACAGGATCTGGGTCTGGGTTATGGTTAGGGTAATGGAAGGATTCTGGATGAACAATATCGTGGTCAAGGTCACTGGATGACTTGGCGGCAGCGGTAAAAGGATTAGGTTATGAACCAAAATACACTACTGATGACAAGACCTGATTTCCTACGTCTCTTGAGCTTGAGCTTGACCGGTCATGGTATCTTCTGAGGAATGAGGAAGGATATAGAAGTAGAGGTGGAGTACGGAGATCAAGATCTATTGAACCAAGTTCTATTCAAGCGCCACTAAGAACCTCTACTGCCTTTTAAATCAGCACTATCCCATTCCAGTTACCCTTCCATCTTGTTCAGCTCTTCTGTAGAGCTATCCCGTTCAAAACTAGGCTGAATTTGTTGGTCGGGTCTGTGTTGCACATTACCAAGCGGTATCTCAGAAATGAACGCAGAATGTTTAGGATCAACCCCGGTACCGCTTTTTATATAGCCAAACGCGCTGCACATCGGATGTTTGTCCTTGAAGATTCGGATAAGGGGCCTCAGAGTTGGGACACTCGCAGCCATGATAACGACGTTTTGCTCGACCCTGGCATCTATCAGTCAATATCTATGCGAATTGAGGTACGGATAAACTTACAAGCCCCAGATAATCAACGTCACGACGTTGTATACTGTATGAATTGTTAGAGAGGGATATGGCGCATTCGTGGAGTGGTGTCGATCAACTTACACGGATCCGTTCGATCGTTGAACGTGCTCAAGTAAGTGGCTTTGATAATAGTAAAAACAGCCGAAAGGAATGTTAGTCCGAGCATGAAAGTGATCTCCAGCTTTTCCTGTCGCTTGAGTTGTAGTTTCCAAAATGCATGAATTGGAATAATGGCGAGCACGAGGTCGGTAAGGACAGTGAAGCTGCTGACAACATAAGAAGAATGATTGAAGACATCTGGACTCCAGCATTGTCCTTTTGCCTCTTGATCCCACAACATCCTTGTCGGTCGACATTGGGCGAAGATAATAACGACCGATATCAAAGCTAGAAAGATCTGTATGGCTACCACGACGCGTAGGAACCAAAGGGATATAGTCTTCGTTCTACCTACGAGTCGTTCGATGAGGATCAGGATAGCAACGTTTGGGAGACTATAGGCTATGATGTTGAACGCTGGAGAGCCAATGGGTCAGTAAATGGATCGATAATGGCGTACCGGAGACTTACGATAACCAATGACCTGTAGAATCTTTGTCCTGACCATTCTTTCAACGCCTCCTGGTTCCGAAGCGACAGCAGCTGTGTGTCGACCCAAACCGAGATCTGCGGACGCTTGTACCAGAGCAGAGGCGACAATACTTCCAACCAACGACAAAAGAATCAACAGATCGTCCCAGCCAGGTCTTTGAAAGATGACTACTGTTGTGAAGAGCTTTGTCGTGACTGTAAGGATAGCCATGCCGGTAAAGATCCAGGCTATCAGACAGAGCTGGGTCTGTCTTGAATCGGTCGGCACATCGTTGGGTTCCATTTTGAGACTGTTATGCGATTAGTAACGACACCGCGTCTTGTGCTCACATCTGAGAACCTGTGGAGTAGTCAAGCTTTATAATTCTCTGCGTTGGGAAACCAATGCAGCTTTATTGCTTGGTACCTGACATTGTGTCCTCCGCAGAAAGATTCGCCTGGTCAGGCCATGACCAAAGAAATCTATTTGCATCAGAACCAACAGTCGAACAAAGGGTCGGGGTATAAGAAACGTTGGTTGGCGAGAGCATAAGGGACAAAATATTTGGTTCGGTGTATGCAAGTTGAGATCGACATTCGAGTTGCTTTATTTTGGCACCCCAAGACTCAGAGAACGGTATCTTCTTAACCCAGTAGAAGAGTTGAGTGTTGCCCAGGGAAGATAATGGTTGTTGGTTGTAGACATAGATCCTTGTAGTTGCTGCAGGGAAATCATTGGAGATGCTGCTCCGGCCAAGACAAGAAGTGGTCCTTAAGGAGTCTGTTGGCACTAACAACCAATTGCATGCGCAAATTGTCCACCTGGAGGGTCAACCATGCGAGTTCCAGGGCCTCGTCGAGTTTTTCCGTGGCACGATCGAAGAGAGCTTTTGTCGATCAGAAATCCTGGATCGTGAAAAGCATAATTGGAGCGTCTGTTGTCTCTGAAAATTGATAGAACCTAGGAGGACTGAGCGCCAAGATAATCTGATACCATCACTTCTCCACTGATTAGGCGAGACAACCCGAACTTCCCTTATACAACCCTCGGATCGCTTCGTTCACATTGTTTCGTCTCTTTCGCTTTCGGCGGCCAACTTTTCTGATACCTTGACGTTCGTCCCGGAACCGTTAGACAGGGGTATTTCAGACAAAGATGCAGGGGATATCCTGTTGTCACCAACATATTATCCATCCGAACGGGTCTTTCCAGGCTCAAGTGGGCATCTGTTGGTTGTGTTACAAAACATACATGAGCCCATGCTCGATCCCAAGAGGAAAGCTGTTCGTGCGGGTTGAAGATGTGATTAAAGATCCCTGAATCGCCCACCTTGTTGCAGAGAGGTCAGTCAAATCTTTCTGTTCTTACACATCATTTTCAAACTTCCTGGAACCAACAAACTTCACAGGCCATGGCGACCTCGGAAATCATCAAACGTATGCAAGATGCTGCTGCAGCATACGACAGGGAAGAGCTCGGGGCTCGAGCAACTCTATTGGATTTGAATCGACAGCTCCTTGCAGAACTGGAGACTCCGACCGACTTTGTGCAACGTATTTGGTTCACAACGGTAAGTACTCTACTGATGTTTGCGAGGCAGTAACTGATACCTAGCAGGCTTCTCTTGGAGGTAGCCTTGAAGTCGCAAACAACACAAACATCTTCCGACATTTGCAAAAGTCTCAGAACGGACTTACCACACAAGCCCTTTCCGAAAAGACAGGCATTGCCGCGCCTTTGCTCGATCGCTTTATGAGACATTTTGTCGCCCACAAAGTTGTCCGATTTTCTAAACCGACTGGCTGGCACGCTACAGAACTTTCCAACACCCTTGCCAAGGAGAATTACCAGCACAGCATCTCCTTCTGCCAACGCGCAGCCGCAAAGTCCTTTCTCTTCTTTCCAGATCATTTCAAGCAGGCCAACTACCAGCATCCTGGTCTCCCTGACGGACCTTACCAATATGCCCACAACTCTTCCCTACCCTTCTTCGATTGGCTAGTTGCCAACCCTCCTTATGTCAACTGGTTTGGTTCTTTCATGTCCGTATATAGGGCGGGCAACCCAGACTGGTGGGAGTTCTATCCTGTCGAAGAGCGACTAGCTGCTGGTTTTGACAAGGCTACTAGCGATGTATTTCTAGTTGATGTCGGTGGTGGCAGAGGCCATGACTTGCTATCTTTTGCAAACGGCATCAAGGCACCCGGCCGGCTAATCCTACAAGACTTACCAGAAGTCATCGCCGACGTCACCGAGAAAACCGCCTTTGAAAGTCAAGCACACGACTTCTTCACACCACAGACGATTCACGGTGCAAGAGCATACTACCTTCACTCCATTCTACATGACTGGGGTGCCGAACACGGGGTCAAAATTCTAAAGAGTCTCAAACCTGCTCTGACCCCTGGCTACTCCAGAGTTCTGATCAACGAGATCGTGCTATCCGAAGAGAACCCTTCTCTACCGGCTACCTCGATGGATATGATGATGCTGGGACACATTGGTGAAGCTTGCGAGCGTACTGAGGAGGTTTTCAGAGCTATGGCGGCGGAAGCTGGCCTGGAGGTTGTCAAGATATTTTCAAACGCTGCTTCACCTGAGAGTGTTATTGAGCTCATGCTCCTGTCCAATTAGACCAGGCCCTGGTCTGGGCTCTTATCGGACATTCCTTTGATTGTCCTTCTAGTGTTGGACTTGTCTGGGTTGGTGAGTTTCACTCTTAGACATAGTTGTTAGGATATATGCAGAACAAATAATATGGACTTGATTGGATGGTAGAATTCAATTGCACTAAGAAATCTTCTCAGCCTCTTACATACGTAATCAATCCTGTCCCCCGAGCGTTCCGGCTAGCGAAAGATAGAGTTTACAACGGTGAAAGGACTATGCAAAAACGACTATCCACCAACAGTATACTGGCACTAGTCAGGGGTATCCTAGTTCCAGAAACCCACGATAATGGCTAGCTTTCGCAAAGCATTGGAGGTCATCTTATTTGACTTTATCGGTAGTTCCAATCCAGCCGGGGTGTCTCGTATCCGGTCAGATTAGTTCGCCAATGTAGCCGTGCTCTGTGTATATAAGGATCCCCTCGCCGACAGTTGCTCGTAAAATTATCAATTCTAATTCATTGAAAGCAACATGAGATTTGAAAAGGTTCTCGCTTTTGCGTGCCTGGCTAATGGCCTAGCTGTGCGTCAGAACAAGCCGATCTGGGAAACCCTGCCACCAACACCAGACTTGCCAGCTCCCATCAACACAAAGACGACTTTGATTAATGGAGTTCAACTCTGGATGCAAGAGTACAACAAAAAGGCAGGCGGTATCCCTATCGTCCTCGACCACGGTGGTCTTGGTTACTCGGCCTACTTTGGATCTGTCATCTCTCGTCTCATCGATCATGGGCACTACGTGATCGCCATTGATCGCCGAGGTCATGGTCGATCTACCTTCAACAAAGAGGATGTCTTCACGTTCGACCAATTCGCCAAAGACATTGATGACCAGCTCAAGTCGGTTGGTGTGAAAGAGTATAATGTTGTGGGCTGGTCTGACGGTGCTATAACAACCTTATCCGCCCTCATCAACCCAGTCACTGCAGCACCTATAAAGAAAGCCTTCATCTTTGGGGGCTCAGCCAACCCGGAGCAGACAAACGCAACCTTTTCGGATACAGCTATTTTCTCCGAATTTGTCTCTCGTTGTCGCACAGAGTACGGCCAGCTGCAGCCAAACGCCAACTTCACCTTGTTTGGCAGCAAAGTCGTCACGTTGGAATCGACGCTTCCTCAGTTTACCGATCAGCAGTTGGGATCTATCGATGGCAAGAAGGTTATTATCGTTGGCGCAGAGCATGAAGAGGCGGTGAATTTGGACGTACCTGGGAAGTTGCACGGAGCTATCAAAGGGAGCAAGATGAAGATCTTGACTGGCGTAAGTCACTTTGCGCCGTTGCAGAATCCCGACCAGTTTTCTGTGGCAGTATTGGATTTCTTTGCTTCCTAGACATCTTTGTAAAGTTTGGGGTCTGACTTGGTATGTCACTGTGTGACGAAAAGCCCAAGGCCACCTTTTGTTAGCCAGATATAGCTCATGAATAAGTGTCAACGTAGCCACTTGCCATCCTCGGAACGTCCTTGTCTGTATGTTACTTTGTTGATCGCATATTTGAGAAACCAGTACCTTAAAAACATAGTGTTTTTCTGATTCCATATTGAAGTATGTTTGGGGGCATCATTCGGTATTACGCGGGTCCATGATATCAGACGGAACTTTCGAAAGGGTTGGACCTTAGGTGGCAGGTACTCATCTAATCTTAGACGTCTGCCTTACAGACTGCATATCAACTTACATAATCTTTGCAACATACACCCAGACAGGTCATATCGCAAGCCGTCCCTTATTCAAACTTTCGTTAAAGGCAGAAACGAGTTCCTCTATTGCCAATCAGTTGGGGTTTGCTAAAGTGAGTCTCTTTCGCATCCCCTTTGATCAGTCAGCTGTAGGCTGGCGAAAAACGCACAAGACAACAATCGGCGTCACCGACGCATTACGCAGTACCTTTACTCGACTAATGTCCTACCAGCTTAGTATTTGCCTCGGCCGTTCGTCGTCCCAATATCCCATATGCCTATCCAAAGCTATCAACGAGCTCATCCTTGGTTCTCACGCCCAGCGACTGCTCTTTGTACACCAAGGCTCAATCGGCTACGATGTGCCTTCTTAAGCCCCCCGACCTGCCCTTGCCAACGAACTGAAGAAAGCACGGGCTTCTTATCCCGTCGGATCTCTTGTCCCTCTCGAAACGAAACATCAATACCTAGGCTCTCGCCTTGGATATTCGACGAGCATGCACAGAAGACGTCAGAGGAAGTCTGTTCGGCATGCAGTCATCTAGCTATGAGGTATGGAAAGGGTTTAAGAAACGACGGTCAACTATATGTGCTAATGAATGCTGATGGTAGTTACTATACTCTTCAACGATGTTAGAAGAGTAGATACTTGGTCAGCCACTACATGGCGCTAGAGTCAACACGAATCGACCAATACATAGGTCGGCTTCCGGCCTTCGAGTCACCTCTTCAACAAACCCTTCAAAGACCTTGGTATTGTCTCGAGGGTCGGTACAAATTGACATGTGTACGCCTCTCCTGGTGATGCGACATGGGACTGTACTCGGCGGATCGCCGCCGCAGCGGCGGGCTCGGAATAGCAATTACAGAAGGCAATGCCTGCTTCATGTTTCCGCTTCCAGGACGGCTCTCAGCAATTAAACCTTTGGAGCTTACGACAAGTGCGCCAGAGAAATCGCTACAAGGTCCCGGGGTACATCCTACCAGACACTCACAGCCATTACTAGACCAAGACAACCCATAACCAGCTACGCCACTGGTTCTATCCTCCTAACGGAGAAGAATCGCCGTATTACCACTGCCGATGGATACGGTATCTCCTGTGAGGCTGTGAGAGCCCCTGAAGGACGGGCCGGTACAAACATGCCATATCTTCCAAGTGTAATGGATGACTCTTGTATCGAAGCTTGGGGGGTGGACCTCTACATGTAAGTGTCCAGGAAATGCGAGTATAGCATAAGGTCAATGCTTGAGCGCTTGCTCTGACCTTTGACCTAGAGATATGTTGACAATACGACCAGAACCAGGGCTGATTAGCGGGATAGCTCGTCTTCCTCACATACAAAACCCGCCATAACAGCCAGTCATCAATGAAACACCGAAGACCTCACTAGTTGGTGCTATCATATATCGAGGGGACCGTTGCGTTACATTACATATAGGAAGCTTAAAGGCATTAGCGGATAAGACATCTGTTGGTTCCTACCACCATGCAACACCGTATTGTTCAACGATGAGACCATTAAAGGACCGAGACCCTGCTTGAACTCAGATTCTATTCTCAATTCAGCTACACAAACTGCGATAGGCCTGCACTTGGCTGCCTTGAGCTTCAGACCTTTGAACAAAGTACAGTTGAGGACTAAGTCTTGACTGAAGTTCCAACACATCTATACACCATCGATACTTCGCTTGCAGCAGATGTTTCCGATACTTCCATCGTGTTCACCGATCGCCTACGGACCCCCCCCCCCTCTGGCAATATCACGTCTTCTCATTAGGGAACCCAACTATCAATTCACCGACAAGGTATCTCATTGTATGATCGTCAAGTCTTAAGGGATAACTGCCTCAACAGGATAACTGAAGACATACATAATGGAACACTACGTTACCGCCACATAAGTTTACACTCAAACCGCCTTGAACTTCGCATAAAATACCAAGATTACCGTTCAGGTCTATAAAGTCCTCCACGGGCCTCTGATCTATTCCCCGACTGCATCCTTATCCTTAGGGTCCTGTGCATAGGTTACGATAACTGGTGCACTCTCCGAGTGAGACTGGTGGTTTGCACGGAATCAGTGATGATATTAACCAGCCATATGCCATCCGCCCTTCACCATGGTTCGTGGTTGGAAGGTGGTGATAGCGATACAGACAACGAACCTTTCAATGGCGTACAGTCGGTCAAGACGGAGATTACAACGAGCATACCTTGGCGTTGTTGTAAGTTCTAATAGGGAGATCTTGATTCTTATTCATCGAGGTCGGTTTGTAAGAGTCACATACGGATTACTTACACAGGTTGAACATAGGACATACGCCTCAGTTGGCCTTACCGTGTTGACCAGCTTAAGCGACACAAACACTCCGACCAGAAGTCACCATATGGCGTCAGATTATGCGACCAGGATGCCTCCGACAAATTCAGTGGTCTATGATTCTGCGGTTGGGGTACAGCGGGAGGCCAGGGCAGCGAATTCCTGCATCAGTGAGGCACCGCCTTGTACAAGAATCGCACAATCAGCAGCAATAAGTCTGATTGGTGGCTTGTCTTATATCCTATATCTGCAACCGGCGTCAGCTGTAGCTTACTCATCGCCCATTGTTAAAAGAGGGACGTCTGTTCTTTACAGGAAGCTACCCTTTCATGAACGTGGCAGTGCTCGAGTGGGCTGAAGGAGCACATATTGTACTCAACTACAAGGGCATTGGAACTTGCTATCAGGTATACTACATACTTTGCCCTCGTCCAGTAAGTCTACTCATACATATTACGGCTACGTGAGTTGGATCAGGGTCAAGTCCATACAGAAAGCAGCAAATAGACGGCTAACTTGACTGACCACAATGTTGTAGTCAAAACCTGGCATGGTCCAACAACTAGAGGGCAGAACCATTGTACTTCAGGGCTTACTATCAAAGCTGACCTTTCAGGTCTTGGTAGGACTTCGGTCAGTTCTTATGTCGTTCTTGAGGAAGCCACTATACTATAACATACGTCCTAAGTGACTTGTCTCCTTTCTACGAATGCTTGGCCATGGCGCTGATATGGGACAGTTTGCGACTACTTTACTTCTGCCCGGGCCAGTCAAAACGGAAACCAGGCCTACAGTGATGTAATTCGTGGCCTTCGACTATCCACGGAGCCTCCATGGGCTTCCTTTGGATGAACGAATCCAGTGGAACGTCTGTAAGACGTAGCTGAGCTTGAAGGAAAGTGAGATGCTTATCTCCGGAGTGCGACCCACCGAACCCGACGTCAACCCCGACCCCGACCCCGAACTTCCTCATTGTGAAGGTGGATGTCAGATGCTTTTATATGCCCTAGTTCATCTAAGAAATGGCGAATCAGGCTCAGATTCCAGCAACCCAATTCTTATAGATGTTGATCTGAGTAATCCTGTTCATCATGGAAGCTGTCGCCGTTTCCCACTCCATGCCTGCCTTGTATAACATCAATGGACTAGAGATCAATACAAGCATTGTACATACACCTAAGACATCTACTTCAGATTACATCGAACTGAATGACGATGGAGTTGTTGGAAATGCCACAGCCGTACATGACGGCCCAGTATACATCTGTCTAGCCGAGAACTACGACTACTGGTGCGCTGAGCTTGGACTCGACCGATCAGAATGGGACTGGTGCCATTGGGGAGAGAACATCACTTTCAGATGCACCGATAGAATCCTCACTGAATCTGACTTTCGGCTAGGAGACGTATGGAGAGTCGGTAGTAGCGTGCGTCTACAAGTCTGCGGATCTCGAATCCCTTGTATGAAGCTCTCTTGGAGATGTGGGCAGAAGGACTCTTGGCTGAAGACGCTATCCGATACTGGTCGAGTGGGAGTTTATCTCAGAGTTCTTGCTGGGGGGCGTATCTATCCCGGGGACTGTGCAACTCAAGAGTCGAACTCGGGCGACAGCATGGACGTGGCAACAATCGCTCAATTGGCCTTCAGCTCCGGCTTGAAGACTCGCGACACTCTCGATTTGTTAGCCAATCACGAAGTCCTTCTCAGACTAAACAAACTGATCCTAAAGCGAAAGCTGGTCACGATGGATGATACAGAGAACAAAGGCAAGAACGCGTGGAAGGGATGGAGAGATTTGCAAGTGTCTCGAATTGTCAATGAAGGAAACGGTATCAAGTCCTTCTTTCTCTGCCCTACAGACGACAAGGAATTATCGTGGTATCTACCTGGGCAGTTCCTGACTGTACGGCTACCAACAGGTCAAGTCCGCAGCTGGAGTATCTCAGACTGGCCTGGTCGCACTCAGCCCAGATTTTACCGCCTCAGCATCAAGGAAGCTGGAAGTGTTTCAGCATGGATGTGCAACGAGTGCACTACCGGGATCATTCTTTCAGCACGTTCACCTGCTGGGCGGTTCGTTCTGGACTGGTCCCAACCGGTTACCCCTCGACAAATCTACCTATCTGCTGGGATCGGAATCACGCCCATTCTTGCTATGGTCAAGGCCCATGCGGACCATCCCAACATGAGGAGTGTACCAGGTATCTGGATCCATGTAACCAAAGACGGGGCAAACATGCAGCTTCAGGATGAGTTTCTTCGGATTGATAATAACCCCACAAAGCGAGTGGTTTTTATGACGCAGCCTCGGGATATTGATGTCTACGAGAGACAGTACAGTATCTCAGGAAGGCCAACTTTAGAGTCCCTGACAGAAATACTGGGAGAGACATACCAGATCAATCCGTTCGGTACGGCCGAGATGGATCTGCCCGCTACGTTCTCGGCGGCGTACGTTTGCGGACCCAAAGACTTCGAGATCGATATGAGAAGCATCCTTACGAGCCTCAAGATTCCCCCATTCTTTGTTCACAGCGAGAGCTTCTCGTCCTCAGGTCACGCCATTGGCGACTTAGAGAAGGCTTCGGTTCACTTCACTAAGTCTAAAAAGACTGCCAAATGGGAGAAAGAAAGGTCAATGTCTCTACTGGAGCTTGCAGAGTCTGTTGGCTTAGCGCCCGATTACGGCTGTCGTGTGGGTGCCTGTGGAAGCTGCGCTGCCAAAGTAACTTGTGGCTCAGTTTCAAGAGGTGTTCAAATGGATGGAAGTGTATTGACGTGCTCGGCCATTCCTTCGTCTGAGGTTGTTGAGGTTGAACTTTGAGTTTGTTGGGACAGCTTGGAGTCACAGGATGGCAGACACGAATTCAGGGTGGCAACAACAATATGATTCATGCTACTACGTACAAGCTGGTGGTGCAAAGCAAACGCTGGCAGGGACGCTATCCTGGAAATTCATCGCTCCGAATCCATTATGCGTGTAACCCAATCTCAATCGTGGCTCCTGGCCTGCTCCTTCGTCCTCTGCTTATAAAAACGCAATAAATGCAACTGGACAATTAGCGAGGGCTCTCAGGGCTTCGACAGGGCATTGGTATACATACTCCAGTCAATCGATAGGGGATAGGTGTCCCTCGAGCAGTATACTCTCGCAATTCAATCATTCTCAAAAACAGTGGCAAACATCACGCTTCGCATATTCCATGTCTCGTTATGGGAAAGTCGCAGCCCTACAAAGCGTTCGGTTAGCCTCAGGTACTTACGGAGCGGTTGATAGACCGTACCGCTTGGAGCGAGCAATGCTTCTATCCAGAGGGGTGTCCCAAACATCGACTTCGTCCGCCATCTGAAGTCTGGAATCCAGGAAAGGCAAGTGAACCTATTTCGATTTGTGTCCACCTGTGAGCATAGCCCAGACACTGGGGAGTTGAATCTCGGCCGATGCAAAGAGCAGAGACATGACAAAGTTGTACATGATTCCGATAACAATGTTTGTCACAGAGAAGGTGTACGACAAGTCGCGAGTCTGGCAAGCGATGCTCGTGTTGGTGACGAAATGCATCACCCAGAGACCGCGGTAATAATCCCACCAACGCATTTGTTTCATGAGGTAGATGACCTTCTCCTGGTAAGACGCTTCGGAGAACTCGAAGCGTTCAGCTTCTCGGCGGTTTGCTTCGCAGTTTACCGAAACCGCAGAGTTGTAGTAACAGACGAAGAGCAGGAAGGCTAGCACTCCGAAGAGGTATGGAAGGATGTTCTGCGACATTGCCGGAGTATGGTGGTTTGGGATCTGGTCCTCGTGGATGAGCACGTAGTAGATAGACATGATGTTCTTTATCAAGAGAGATTCGGTTATGTTGGGGTAGGGGGTTGAGCTCATGAAGGAAGTGGACGAAGTGCTGGGTAACGGGCAAAGAAGATTGAAGCAGGTACGCTCTCAGGCTTTCCTTAAGTTACAGTTTCGTCTGTTTCCATAATGGCAGCAGTGGCGCGCATTGGCAAGCAGAATATCAGGGGTAGCACTTTACAATAGACTTTTGACACTGCCATGACAGCGCCATTGCACTTAAGGTCTAAACCTGTCAGTTTACGATCATTGGGTACGGACTATTGTAATATCCAGAAGCCAACAGTTTCCTTCAATCGAATGAGACTCCTTACACAGCCCTTGGTATCAAACTCTGGAAGTTCATTGATCAACTTCGCCCCAGAGCACCAGACGTCCACTGGATCTTGACCAATCTATTTGAGACTTTCATAGACTACCTTTCTCGCCAGAAGAGATGATTAGTCTATCGCAATGGTGTCATTAAGGCGCCTGGCCGGAATTTTGACGTCGGCTCAGGTGATGTAAGCTTTATGGCTAATCAACCACATCTGAGCTGAGTGGGACAGAACAGGAGTTGCTTGTGTTAAGGTGGTTCATCATTAAATTATAATCGTCCAAGAAACCATGATTCGTGGGACGGATGCAGGAAGCCAAGATGGTCATAGAATCGGCAGGATAACATGGTTTGTCTTCAACAAGAACGTCAGTATGGGTTAAGAAATGGTGCCGAACCTGATAGCATGAAATTAATTTGGTGTCGTCTCTGGTATCAAACTATAGTAGACGCTTATACTATACACTGTTCTTACATCTCGACATTAATTACGCATCTCCTCATCAAGCTTTCAACGCCGATCGACTATAACATCGCCTTCAAACCGGCAATCCAAGTGATTAGAACCCGCTCTGCTCCTTTCGGTTGTCTCCATTATCACCGCCACTACTATCCCCCTCTTTGGCACCTGCAGCAGCTTCTTGGATACCTTTCTCGTCACCTCGAAGCTTAGCAAAGTACGCCTTGATGTCTTCAGCTCCAATCGCCTGTCCACTCTCGGCAAATTGTTGAAAGAATGGCTTGAGCTGCTCCTTGAGATGGTTATAAGCCATCACGCCCTCAATGGCTCGCACCCTGTCGACATTACGAAGTGCGCTCTCGCCACGTTCTAGAAGACTACCACTGCCGTGCGATCCACCTCCATTGCCATCGACCTGGGATCCTCCATCGGACAGAGGTGGTTCATAGACCTCTTCCTCTTCAAGAAGATGTGGGTGGGGGTTAAGATGGGGGTAGCAGGATGAGCAACGACAGAAGGCGTCGCGGAAGTCTTCTTTGAGGAACAGGGAGAATTGCCCTTGAGGGGCAGGAGGAAGGTTATTAAGCTTGCAGGGGAGCTTGTCTGCAGACGGTGCCTCCTCGGCAGGCTTTTCGTCGCCAAATTGAGATTCACTCTTTGCACGCTTCGCTTGCGTAGACTCCTCCACATCATCATCAGCTTTGCGCTTTCGTGAATCCATCTCGTTCTCAGATGCCGCTGTTGTTTCAGATGTAGGAACCGGTTCCTCCTTTACGGGCACTGCCTTGGCTTCTGAATCCACTGGGTTAAGAAAGACTGCTGGAAGAAAACCAGAAGTTCCGGCGTAGCGCTTGATCCAGGGGTGCTCTTCGACGCACTTGTAGCAGAGGAAGGCCTCGAAGGCATCTTCTTCAGGGAATCCTGGAGGCATGGGAACATCATCGTCTTCTTCTTCCTCTTCGACTGCAGTTTCGGCGGCCTTATCCTTCCCTGGGCCAGGGTTCTGATTGGCATCCTGTTGCTCCTCGTTCCCTTCTGTAATTGTGGTCAATTTGCCCTCTTCTGTGCTCTTCTGTGCTTCTTTCTTTGGCTTTTCCATCTTTTCGAACCAGTTGGGTCCCATGCCAACGAGACATCCCGGATGGTACCAATCTTCACCACATCCGCCCGTCTCTACTGTTCCTAGGCCAAGACACTGGAACATTGTCCCCTTTTGTTGGAAAGGGTCATAATCACAGTCACAGCCGCAGAATCGATTGCGAAAGTTGTGGTTGTACTTGTTATTCACATCGGGCTCTTCGGAATGCACCCCGCCTCGAGTGTTGGTTGTCTCGTTCAAACGGAGAGTACAAGGGCTGGTAGCTGGGATTCGCTTGGTACCACAATCGCATGTGAAGTTGCGCTTCTGAAAGATCTCGACTAGGGTGTGTTCGCCGTGGCATTGGATCGAGCAGGAATAGCATACACCAGCGGGTGTCCACTCGTCGTCGTCTTTGGCTGGAGGGGGATTGCAAGTCAAGCAAGCGAAAACGGCTTGTCGCAAAGGTCCGAGGATTTTGGTGCATGTGTCGATACTCTAAAAGAATTGTGAGCGCAGGTCAAGACCTGGTAAGGGCGCAATCATACAAAAGGCAGAGCCTCGCGGGCATCGGCTTCGAGAGCTTCTTGGGATCGAATGAACCTGTGAAAGTTAAAACATGAACCCACAGGGCCCTATTTATAAGCGTACTCAGCTGCAGTTTGTGAAGTCTCTGAAGTTTGCGATTTGTTAGAGAAGCTGTCTTTGCGCGCTCGAGATTCTTGTTGAGGCGCATCTTGCGCGGGCGCTGAGGAAGCGTCTGCTGACATGATGGCGAGAGAGATTGGCTTTTGTTGTGGTCAAAGGTTAGCTTTTTGAAGATAAAGAATTGAAGTGAAAAAGAAATCAAAAGATTGGATGACAATAAAGTCAGAATTGATGGATGACGGAAGCACAAATACAGAATGAGGAGAACAAGTCAGCTATCGCTGCGACAGAGCTTCGAGCTTAGAGAATGGACGTCTTAAGCGCTATCGGTACGCTGTGAAACAATAACGCGACCACTACAAACCACTTTACGCGAGTGAGAGCATAGCCAATCAAATTGGCTGTCATGGGTGAAAGGGGCGAAATAGCTTGACAACTCTATGGGGATTTAGGCCGCTACCTGGCGCTTTGATTTTGTCGTCTTAGCTTTCGAAGAACATTCTTACGCGTCGAATCGCGCCTCTTCCACACGCGAAATTACCCCTTGTCTGTCGGCCCACTTGGTCTGGTCGGTTTCCCTCCCAACCCGTTCTATATATGTACAACAAAATCAGCCCCTCAATGTGGTCAACTACCTACACCAAGTGCTCTATCACAGTATCTCCTATCCAAAGAAGTACTTGAAGAGTGATAAACAATGAGGTATGATCCTTGACCTCACGTCTCTTGGTGTTATCAGGGCAACAGCTAACTGATTCCAGTTCCCCCTTACACCCATCCTCGGCTCGCCCGAATCGCAAGCGGTCTCGCACAGGAGGAAGCGATGGACCGTCTCCAGCAGGCATGGTTTCGAGTCCTATGCCTTCATCGCCCCCTGAGTTCAATATAGCACATGGTGTTGAAGACGACGACGATATTGAGGATGATGTCCAGATTGAGGATGATATCGACGACATAGACGAAATGGCTGACGACGACGTCGATTTATTCCGCGATGGTTACGAGAACGATTATCAGCAGAGAGAAGATGATCAATACGAGAATATCGACATCGATGACACTGAGTATATTGAAACAGCTGAGGAGAGAGCCAAAAGACAACAGGCCACCCGTTTCATGGACAAGAGAGATCAAGCCATTCGGAGCAGAATGCCCGGAAGAGGATTTGAAGCAGAACTAGATGACGGACCTGATGACTTCGACTTATCTGCTCAACCCCGTCGTCGCCGTCACCACTACGATGAGGACCCTGACGATATGATGGACACGGACATCATGGCAGAGGAATTGTCACTCGAGGCGCTTGGCGATGTCAAAGCTTCCAGCTTGACTGAGTGGGTTTCATTGCCTTCAGTCCAGCGAACGATCAGGCGTGAATTCAAGGCTTTCCTCACATCCTATACCGATGCTTCTGGTTCATCAGTGTACGGTAATCGAATCCGTACGCTCGGTGAGATCAACGCCGAGTCCCTCGAAGTCTCATATGAGCATCTCTCCGAAAGCAAGGCCATCCTCGCTTACTTTTTGGCCAATGCGCCTGCTGAAATGATCAAGCTCTTCGACGAAGTTGCCATGGATGTTGTTCTTCTGCACTATCCTGACTACGAGCGTATTCACTCTGAGATTCATGTCCGCGTCTTTGATCTCCCTGTGCACTACACACTTCGTCAGCTTCGCCAATCCCACTTGAACTGTCTTGTTCGGGTCAGTGGTGTCGTTACCCGACGATCGGGTGTCTTCCCTCAGCTTAAATATGTCAAGTTCGACTGCACCAAGTGCGGTGTAACACTTGGTCCTTTCCAACAGGAGTCCAATGTTGAAGTCAGGATCACATATTGCCAGAGTTGCCAGTCAAGAGGACCCTTCACTCTCAACTCGGAGAAGACGGTTTACCGTAACTACCAGAAGCTCACGCTTCAGGAGTCCCCTGGCACTGTTCCTGCTGGTCGATTGCCACGACAGCGTGAGGTTATCCTTCTATGGGATCTTATTGATAGGGCAAAGCCTGGTGAGGAGATCGAAGTGACTGGCATCTACCGCAACAACTACGATGCTCAGCTCAATAACCGCAACGGCTTCCCTGTATTTGCTACGATTCTCGAAGCCAACAATGTGGTCAAGTCTCACGACCAGCTGGCTGGTTTCCGAATGACAGAAGAGGATGAGCACACCATTCGCAAGTTGTCTCGCGACCCCAACATTGTGGATAAGATTATCAACTCGATAGCACCTAGCATTTACGGGCACACAGATATCAAGACTGCAGTGGCGTTGTCACTTTTTGGTGGCGTTGCAAAGACTACCAAGGGTGCCCACCATCTTCGAGGCGATATCAATGTGCTTTTGCTGGGTGATCCTGGTACAGCCAAGTCTCAGGTCCTCAAGTATGCAGAGAAGACAGCCCACCGAGCTGTTTTCGCTACTGGTCAAGGTGCTAGTGCTGTTGGTCTGACGGCTAGTGTTCGTCGAGACCCTCTCACCAGCGAGTGGACATTGGAGGGTGGTGCTCTTGTGCTTGCGGATCGCGGAACTTGCCTTATTGACGAATTCGACAAGATGAACGACCAAGATCGAACATCTATCCACGAAGCCATGGAACAGCAGACAATTTCCATTTCAAAGGCCGGTATCGTTACCACTCTGCAGGCTCGCTGTGGTGTTATCGCAGCTGCCAATCCTATTGGAGGACGATATAACTCTACAGCTCCCTTTTCTGCCAATGTTGAACTGACAGAACCTATCCTCTCACGTTTCGACATTCTGTGCGTTGTTCGCGATACAGTAGAGCCCGAGGAAGACGAGCGTTTGGCTCGTTTCATTGTGGGATCTCATAGCAGGAGTCACCCACTCAGTCAGACTGAGCAAAACTCCATGCAGGTCGAACATGACACTCAAGCTGAGACGCAGGGGTCAGCGCGTAAGCCTGAGGGTGAGATCTCCCAAGAGCTCCTAAGGAAGTATATCCTTTATGCTCGTGAACACTGCTCGCCGAAGCTCTACCATATCGATGAGGACAAGATTGCACGTCTCTTTGCCGACATGCGACGTGAGTCCCTGGCTACAGGCGCCTACCCTATCACAGTAAGTTGCCTTATACCTGCTACAGCAATTCACGATACTAACAGTTTCAGGTACGACATCTTGAAGCTATCATCCGTATCAGCGAAGCCTTCTGCCGCATGCGTCTATCGGAGTACTGTTCAGCACAGGACATCGACCGCGCTATTGCAGTTACAGTGGATAGTTTCGTGGGCAGCCAGAAGGTTAGTTGCAAGAAGGCTCTCGCGAGGGCGTTCGCCAAGTACACACTGGCCAGACCAGGTGGACAGAAGAAGACTGGCGGCAACAGCCAGAGACGGCAAACTGCTGTCGCCAGTTAAGTAGGGTTATATAGAAGGGAACTGTATTGTACGACGGTCGGTTGTGTTTTTCCATTTGGCGAACTGGTATTAGGGACGGATATCAGCATTACAATGACGGAATGTACAAATTAGCTGGGGCGATACCTTTGATAGATTTAATGCATCATGAGTTACCACATTCTAGGTACGCAGATGGCGGCGTTGACCATAAGGCTGCGGTCACACATTTCCCCAAAGACTCTAGATCTACACATTCAAGAGTAACGCGGTAAGGAGCATAAAAAAGCACATCCGGAAGTTTTTATTACAGATGCTGTTCATTCATTGCTTTATAGTACATATCCATTCATGTCTTGGGTATCGCTAAATCAAAATACTCTCTTTTTCATCTTCCAAAACTTCACCTTCACTGCCCCGTCGACCCAGTACTCGATGCCGCACTCGATGGTCGGGGAGGGAGCGAAGGTACCCCATGGCCAGACCCTGAATCTTCTCGCTGCATAGGAATTCCCCCCATCATTCCCATGCCAATTCCCATTCCCGGCAGTGGCAGCTGTGGAGGAGGACCCTGGCCGTCACTATCCTCAGCCTGACTGTCCAGTTGCTCTTGCGCCGCCTTAAGGTCAAGTTCGTGTAGACGCTCCTTTTCGGCCGGGTCAATAATGTCGTCGTCGTTGCTCCAGTAAGGGTCGTCGTCGTCTAGCTCAGGCATAGCCATGCGCTTCCAGAACCGCAGCTCCTGGCGGTGCGCCTTCTCGTCGACGAGTTTATTCCAACGACCTTCATCCTCGTCGTACTTGCGCCTGTACTGACGCAGGTTTTCATTCGCCTTGCCAGCATGCGCCTGCATCTGCCAGATCTGTTCACGCAGTCGGGCGTTTTCATCGCGCGCATCGGCAAGTTGCTTGCGGTAGGAGCGGTGCCATGAGGCTACATCGCTGACGTGCTTGGTCTTGTATTCGTGGAACTGTCGCAGAAGATTGGCCATGGCGTTGGCATACTGAGATAGGAGTTTGGCGTTGGCATCACGGCTGAACTTTGCCTTTTCGAGGGATTCGGTAAGGAGAGAAATGAGAGCATCAATGTTTTGTTCCTGGCCTTTAAAGTATGAGTCAATAGGTTTATGTAATGGAAACAAGGACTGTGCATACCATTAATGTCTTCTGCGGCGCTTTCGATAACTTGGTGGTTGCTGGCACCTTGTGTTTTGGCCTTGTTCCTCACTCGTCCCAGCCCACTAACGATATCCTCTGTAACTCGACGGTTTTCTGCCAGTTGACGGCTAAGCTCCTCGACCATGCCGTAGATGTAATTGAGTTCAGCCTGGTGGCCCGCAGGCGTGGGGACAGGCATTCCCGCCGCCATATTTGTGCCATTCATACCATTCATCATGGCGATCTGCTGCTGTTGCTGCTGCCACTGGTGTTGAGATTGTGGAGAAGAATACTGGCTTGGGACCTGCTGGTGGTGGTAAGGGGGTTGTGGCAGTTGCTGCTGCTGTGGATAGTGACGCGCCGAGGGGGCGGGAGCTGGAGAAGGAGCAGGTTGTGAGGATAGAGATGGATCGTGGGGGGTCGTATTTTGAGGCGCTTGGAAGGTCATGTCTTGTCGACCCGCGAATCTGGGGCCTTGATGGAGAATAATGTTGGTGTCTTGGATGGAGCTGGAAGCTTAATTTGGTATAGTCTGACATCCAACTCTGCCCCTCAGCTTTGGAACACATTTACCATCCAGCAAAGTACTTGATTGAGACCCGGGGCGGCGCAAATTTATTCCGTGTATAATAGAGTGAACAAGACCATCAGTAATTCAATCGCCGTCTATTAAAAGTCCATGATGGACTCTTTGTGTTCTCGGCTAGAAGCTTGGGTGACGTGTTGACCTGACGTTATGTACATTCATAAACTTATCACAATTACGATAACGGATGTTGAAACCTACCTAGATACTTCTGCCTAGCATTGCGAGCGCCGAGCGTACCTTAGTACCTAGGGGCAATGCATTAATGCACCCTTTTTCGATACATAAAGCATCGAGACTTGGTAACAGAGGCCATATCTGAGCAGGGCCGCTGTGCTATGAGGGTGGAAGCGAATTTGTCTACGCTGCGGGTGGACTCATGCGAAGTATGAGTTCGCAGGGAGACACACATATCCATGGAATGAGTTTTGCGAAGTAAGGGAAGACAAGTCATATCATGACTTGTAGATACTATGCAGGTGAGGTACCTTTATACATTGTGATCTGGTCTAGTAAGTGCTTATACTACAGCATACTAAGAGCTCTAAGATCTTGGAGCCTTTTTCACTTCCTGAAGCGACCACTCGAAAAAGGGTTGGGCTTGATGTGATAACATCGTCTGTTGATCCTACTCTTAGGTCTTTGCAGCAGTTCACGATTCTCTATATGGCCCTTTATTACAATCCCTCTATGTTACTAGGCTGCTCGATGAAAGGAAAAAGGCTGTGTCAATTCTGAGGCAGGAAACCTACATTACCGCTGACATGCCATCACGAATAAAAGCATCATGATAGATACAGGCAGGAATTGTAACTGAACCAGGACGGAGTTACTGACTAACAATTGATTATTATCAGGTGCTTCGTTAATCACCGAGGCCGGCGAGCAACGTCAAATGTCCGGGACTGTAACCCCGACTCCGTACAAAGAGCGAGCGGGGAATTCTCAGGACCGAAATCCATAATCGCTGGCCACAGGCATGGACCACCTGATTGATGAATACAAGTCACAGCATCCTCTTTGGGTGGTCTGCCTGTCTGCCTGGTCCAGACTCCAGATGTGGTCGCACCCTGCGGATTGTGCACGGAGAAAACGCGTTATCAATCTCACGACTTGGCTTATCAGATGGACAAAGCAACCGGCACGTCACATGTATATTGACAAATCATTCAAGTTATCGGTATCTCAACGCCGATTTCGCCGGACGTACCCCGAACTCGTTACCCTCAAAGTCTTATTAACTATCGCTGCCATTTCATTTGGCCAGTCAGCAATCGATCAACACTGTTTTGGGTCGAGACTACAGTGCAGCTACGGAGTTGAATTCCGGGGGACCGTTTGCCGGATAAATCGCTGCTCCATATGAATGACGATGATGATTCGCCTCGGCATGTCATAGCCCGATTAGTAATGGATGTAGGTGCATGCATCTTATCAGATGCAGACTAGTCCTGGTCCCCTGTCCTAAGCTGTCGGGTCTTTCCTGCTCACAATATGACAGGCTTGTTTAAAACTTTTACCCCGTTATTTCTAACGAGAGAAAAGGGTAAACAAGAAGTAAAATCCAAAGCCAGAGAAGAGGAAGTCCGAGTAGAATCGATAACAGAAAGTCGAAAGTACAAGAAAGTCAATGAAACTTAAACATCATAAGCAATTCAATCAGTAAAAAGAAGTGGGAGATTGCGGGTCTTGCATCTGTCTCTTTCTTCTCCGAGGAGTACCGAGCTAATAAAGACGTAATGGCCGAGCAATCCAAGCTTAGTGATTGGTCTAGTTCAGGCCCACACCACCGTGAACATGCCCGAAATCGCCATTCTCCTCAAGTCCCGCCCGCAAAACGAAGCAGCATCTTTTTTCTGAGCCCCAGACTTCAATCTCATTCCTTCCCTCCGTCATCGCTTTTCGCCTCCCAACATTTCAACTTTGATCTTGCATCATCTAAATCATTCACCTCAATCAACTTTCTCTGCGACCTACACACAAACAACAACACTCTTGCAGCATACTACTTGACGGTACTATCGTCGAGCTCGATATAACACCCACCTTATAAAACAAACACCCATATTCACAATGTTCGCTCGAGGAATTCGTGCTGTATCCCGGCGAGCCGCTCTCGCTGCTCCTCTTGCCCGCCCTACTATCCTCCCCGCTTCTCGACAGATTGCTCCCGCTGTTGCCGTCAACGCCTCGCGCTCTTACCACGAGAAGGTCCTCGACCACTACTCGCGACCCCGAAATGTTGGCTCCATGAACAAGAAGGATGCTGATGTCGGAACTGGTCTTGTCGGTGCCCCCGCCTGCGGCGATGTCATGAAGCTTCAGATCCGTGTCGACCCTGAAACACAGAAGATTTCCGAGGTCAAGTTCAAGACATTCGGATGTGGTTCCGCTATCGCCTCTAGCAGCTATCTCACTGAGCTCGTCCGCGGCATGAGCCTGGATGATGCTGGCAAGGTCAAGAACACCGAGATTGCCAAGGAGCTTTGCTTGCCTCCTGTTAAGCGTATGTCATCCTCATCTCAGGTCGCTGAACTGCGGCATATTGCATATTATGATACTAACTTCTGATATAGTGCACTGCTCCATGTTGGCTGAGGATGCTATCAAGTCAGCCATCTCCGACTACTACACCAAGAACCCCAACGCCAAGGTCAGCAACCTCAGCGGTACTGGCATGAAGCTTCCCGAGGCCGATGCCCCCGCTGCTGCCACTGCTTAAACGTCAAGTTTGTGTCAGATAATCTTACCACACAAAAACGAAAAAATCACTCATGGCCATCATGCCGTATCACAAATGTTTGGGAAATTAGGAAAATGATACCCTCTTTGAAGCAGGATGGAAGACGCCTTTCGGAATTACACCAAAGGGGGGCATATCTGGATCGGGAGGGGGGGTGAGAATGTGATGGAATGCCACCGTCTGTCTTTCCCTTCCCTAATCCGCGCATTCAACGGGAACAATCTTTAGGAGTACGGGGTTTTGACTTTTACTGCCTGAATCGCAGGGGTTGCGATTGGGCTTATTGGAGAGGAGAGATCAGCGTAGAATGAGATGAACTGTAACAAATAGCTACAAAGCATGAAATGTTAAATCGATTTCGAAATGACATATATGACATGGTCAATATGAGTCAAGTAATGGATGGGTTCCGTTTTGATGAGCAGGACAACAATTCTTTATGAAGATACTTATCAAGGGTAATATCTCTTGCTGTCAAGAATCCTGACTGCATGTTGCTGACCACCAGCTCTCCTACCACTACATGCATAAGCCATGCTCTACTGCTAGAGTTCGTTACGAGCTTGACAAGACAAAGCCGGCAAGGGTAGTAAGATCTATTCTATGATTGATTCACTGGCTCCTTACCAGGCCCTAGACTGTCGATCCTTCCAGGACATTGATTCACTACTATCCAAGGTACCCATAACAACCCCAGCTGCATTTGCCTGCGAATTCGAGATTAAGAGCTACAAGGGTCCATAGCTATAATCAATCGTATGCACATCATTTAACTTGCGGCGCCTCATGCAAGGTCCAGTATGTTTCAAGCTTGGTAGCGCGTCAGCATCAGGCCATTTTCAACTATTGAAGAATGAGAAGACGTGCCACCACGTTACATTTCGCGGGGTAGTGGTTCATGAATTGGAACTGGTTCCGAGTCCTTGGTAAAAGGGAATGGTACTTGTGGGGTTTTAGGGTCTCGATTGCTGGTCTTGTTAAAGATCAAGATGAGATTTGGTATAGAGGGCGTATGCTTCACTTCTTGTAAGTCAGGCGTATGATGATTGCAATAGTACGCGACTTCAACCTTTTCCTCCAAAAGACGTATTGCAACCTGTATGAGTGACGATATGCTCTATTACTTCTAAAGTCGCTGACACAATCATAATTCCCTTTCTGTAAAGTCATGTCTATAAATCCCCGCGCAACAGCAACATTCTAAGCAGCGGGTATATGAATGCCGTGGAATCCTTGCCCAATAGCAAAATCGGCATCTGCCCTTCCCACCTCCTCCATCGTCTTGCCATCCAAGCATAGAATATACGCTGTCTCTGCAACTCCATCTACGATTAAACTGAAAATAACCCCATCATCTTCGTCCTTGGCTCCTGACCTAGGAACAAAGACTGGTTCTCCAGGTGTATGCCCCTCAGGTCCCGTCCATATTAGCGCATCTCCTGTGCTTAGGTCGGTCTTGACTAGTGCGTCGACGACGGTTGTTAGACCGCGTAGTGCAGCGCTGTAGACGTAGCGGTAGGGCTTGCCGACTCTTTGCGGGTGGATAACGGGGAGTTCGCCTGTGTGGGGGCTTGGAATAGCGAGGACTTCTTCTCCTTTAGATTTAAAGGATGTATCAGGCGTAGGCTCTAGAGGCAGGGCGAAACGATATCTTGTGAGTGTAGGTGCACAATTCTTGTAACGCTCGTTCTCAAACCAGTACTTCTTAGTGGCGTCGTCACGATCCATGATAACATCGTAGTAAAAGCCCTTGATGATATCCATATTATCGTACTTGGCTAGATCAACGAAGAGATCTGTTCGCTCATTGCCATCTTCTTCTCTAACCTTTTCTTCGAATGCGTTGATGCTGTGGAAGAAGAAAGCAGCTGGTGTTGAGAAGGTTGCCACAAGCCCCTTTCCATGTCGCCGGTCGATCACAAGCCATTTGCAATCTCTGTTTTTGTCGAAGGGTTTCATTGAATCGATGATGTTTCCTTCCCATTGTGTCTTGAGCCCTCGCCATGCATATTGCGAGAGCGGGATGCACAAGATAACATAGTTCTCACTGAGGAAGAAGCTGTGCATGTACGCAGGTGGGACATTGAGATCAGATATTGTAGCAAGGATCTCTGTCTCTCCGGAGGCAGCATCAACGCGGAAAACTCGGTAGGTAGGGACACGACCGAAAGCAAGGTTGAAATTGAACAAGTCTCCTGAAATGGGATCGCGTTGGGCGTGGGCGCAGGAACAGGGACCGTTAAGAGAAGGATGAAGATCGCTTTGTGTGGCTTCTCCTAGGGGTTGGAGCGTAGATGGGTCGATCCGACGTATTCCTGAATAATCCGTCGCAACAAACAGATTACTCGCGTTTACACGGTGTCCAAGAGGCCCATTGACGCCATTTGCTTTCTCATCCACTTCCTCATCCTCGTCAGGCAAGCCAGGGACGTTAGCCAAAAGGGCAACATTGTGATTCCCCAGCTTTGGCTCAAAGACAGTCATGGCTTTTGCAAATATTCCAACACATGGATCGGCCTTTTGTCCAAAAGTCATTCCCGATCGCCATCCCTTCTTCTTCACATCAGCAATCCACTCATCAGCCTGCCGTCTTGACGAGTACCACACTTGTGTCTCGCCATCTTCAGAGGGGACTATGTCAAATCGATGGGTCTGCGCGAAGCCATCGAACCAATGTGTGGTGAAATGAGTTCCGCGAGCTGTGTCTTCTACGCGGCTTTGGCCTGGACCGGTACGGTAGAGAGTGCCAGCAGCCCACGAGGGGATAGAGCCTTTGAGGGTGAGTCGAAGAGGACCACGATGTTCCTCAAGGCGGTCAAACTATATTTGTAAGTTTTTATTTCATTTGTTAGGGTAAAGGCAACTTACAGCTGCTTCGTTGGGCCATGATTTCCAAGCTTCAGTGAGGAAGTTTTTGGAAATGTTTGAGGCGTCTTCTGCTTCGTGCTCGCGGGTGCGGTGATAAACACCAGGACCATTGAGCGCCATCGCAACGGTGAACCGAAAATGGAAGTCTCAAAAGTAAAATTCCAAGTGAGTTTTGTTTGCCTTGAGTTGAGTTGAGTTACTCAGGTATGCTTGCTAAGGAACAAATGTATAAGAGCAAGGGCCGTATTGTAAAAAGCATTCCCATGAGGCAACACTGAAATTCTTTTGGGACTCAGTTAAGGAAGGGCCAAATGGTGTTGGTCTTATACAAACACAGTGCAGTTGTTTGTTTGTTTGTCTGCTTGCGATATCTCAACAGTGGCTCTGCAGTGTTGGTTCGTAGAGCAAACTGAAGTAGACGATAAATCTCCTGCAGTAAAGATGTCGACTAATTATTCACCGTCGTCATCCAACAAATTAATATTAGAGTCTTAGACCCGTTGAAGATTCTTCAACATTATAGGTGGCTTTTAAATATGGATCGCGACTTATAAATAAGAAATCGCTATGGTTTGTCCTTTAACACTGCCACGGTCGGTTTTCCAAAGTCAATGACGCTACTATACAAAACGAAACCGGATTCCACGCTAGAAAATCCATAATCATAATACCAAGCCCGGAACATCCGCAGGGGAAAGTGTTGAATAAGTCACATATACTGTAGCAAACATGAGAAAAACGCCCCAGGCTAAAGTTAGTGCTTCAATATTTCATGCGCCTTCGCTTCGGATTCGCATAGAAACTATGCGCTTGTGTTGTGTTTCCCTCGTAGCAGTGCGGCATCGTTCCGCTCTGCGTTCGCTTCATGGGGCCTATCAGAGGCTGAAAAGGACGAGATCAAGTGCTCAGGTGCGCCATATCGAGTATAGAGGTTTAATTGCTACCGTAGTGCCCGACTTTGATTGGAATATTGGCAGCTTAACTTGATGGTAGTGGTTGACAAGGGAGGATTGAACTTTACTGAGATGCACTCATTGCACCTACGATAATGTATCAACGAGAGCAAAACAAACTATTTCGATACATGAGCTTCGTCTCTCTTTTCTTCTTGTGTCTGTAATTCAAGAGGTATTCTTTTGTTTCACGACAGACGGGTTACTAAAGACTCGAACCTCCCGATGGTCACACTCGTGGCTTGGTCTTAGCGTTGTTTGTGCTGCGCAGGGATATCGTATGAGATAGGCTATTAAACTTGGAGGTTGTACCTGGCAATTGACGGTGAGGAAGTCATCTGTTTAGACCACGGTATCGACAATGTGAATCCGGGGACCATAGTGTCTTCATGTAAGAGGATCACCTGTGTTCGACATTGATCGTGCATTTACCCTGTACTAGAGTAAGCAAATGATTTGGCATCTCCTTCATTTATTACATGGTTTGGAACTGTTCACTCCATATTTTCAGGCAAGAAAAACAAGTGTACCATCTGGAATTCGGTTCAAATTGTCAAGTAGAGAGGCTGATACAATAGGTTCTATACATGCATCCAATGTGGATGTTGATGTTGGTTGCCAAACTGCATTGCTCCAGGGGTCTCATTCGCTGAAACTCAGTAAAGCAGACACCCTTCTGCATGTGCCCAAATAACCAGCCACACGTGATTCGACAAACAGCATCTACATCAACACTAACACCATCAGTATCACGAATCAAAAGGTTCTTCAAACATTTTGAAGAGTCTTACATAATGTCATCTCGTGCATCTGCGCCTACAATACCGGCGCTGAAACAAGCATTTCTTACCAACCAGACAACACTTCTCGCCCAACCTCTTGCTCCGTCTCGCTCATGGCAAGCCGCCAACGACGCGTCTGATGAAGCTCTTTCTGACCGCGTCGTCGAAGACGTCCTTTTTAACCTTAATCACACTATCCAGCAGCACTGTCGTCGCGTATATGCTCCACAGGCTAGTCGAAATATTGCCGAGCAGATTGACAGTGTCTACACACAGGATGCGGAGCGCAAGGTAGGAGGCCCGGCTGATACTGAAGGTGGTATAGGTAGAGAGCTTGATCTCAGTGAGTGCCATTGATATGAAGTACCTGGGCGCAAGTCTAACTCAATTCAGCCGATAAAGAGGCCATCGAAGCATTGCCTGCTTCTTGGCATACAGAGAAGGATGTCGAGGACCATCCCATGGAAGTCAAGCGCTACGCGGATGCTGTTAGTCGACTCACTGAACTCAACGACCAACGCAAGCAATTGCGAGAACAAGTCGCACGTCTGAAGCATCTCCAGACCATTGTAAAGCCTCTGCAGACGACGGACAATGGCGTTGGTATTCAGGAGAATCTCCTTACGCGCAACGGCCCTGTTGAAAAGGAGCTTGAGAAGATGCGCTTCTTGCTGGCAAGAGTCGGTGGTCGTGTACACGCCCTACCCGAAGAAGCTCCAAATGGTGTCTCGAAGGAAATTAGTCTTTCGGAGACCGGTTCCCAGGGCCGGAAGAGGCGTGTCGACCAATTTCTTGCCGATGAAGTGTTCCAACGATGAATGGCAATGAAGCAATACCTTGCCTGCCATTGAGAATACACTTCGCACGTGTCATGAGACGGTGTTCGTGTCGATGAACTAGTTCTACGGTCAGATAAAGTGGCCTACGATGTTGAGAATGAGGAAGGCACACACCTGTTTCTTCATAAACATCGGCACTGAGTCAGTTGTTGGATCGCCAAACTCCAATACACACTCTCCCTACCGCGTGCTAGCATTAGGCGACTCTACAGCTCCTTGCGCGATATTTGTGGATTCTGGTTGCCTTGATACACGCGAAGTTCGGTTATCTTTTACTGAAATGCAGTCGTTGCAAATTACGGACATATACCTGATCTTGGTGTAGATCAACGGTAACCCTGAAGACACGAGCTTGCTGTTTATCCTTTGTCAATCTATATGAGATATTGACTCCCAGACAGGCATCGGTAGCTCAGCTGGTTTTGCTCATGCCTACACAACGAATTCGGTGCAAGATGTCTTGCGACAATTCTTTATCTCGATAGGTTGGTGTCTGCGTCACCAATCCACATCAGTGATGTCGGAGAACCGAAGGAATAGAATATCAATGATATTAAATACAAACACAATAAGCACTGCGCTTACAGTCCATCGTTCTATCATAGGTTGCCTGTGTGCAAATGTCTCGCTTGCAACAACGCCGATCGATGGTCGTCATTATTTCCAGTCAGTGGAGTAATATGAATCTGAGACATATTCTTCCAACAAATCATGACCCAATTCATTTGCAATCCAGTCTATATTTATCGCTATCGTCGATGTATGGGAGATCATCACAGTGATTTTCAGATTACCGTACCGTCTCTATCAACCACTGATGTCAGATCCCAACACTCGTACATATATGAACGGTTTGATAGTCACGCCTCATTCGCCATATTTCATCCGATTTGGCCATGGTCTGTCTATTTTGGTATAATATGTTGTGATTAGTCCCAATGAATTGCCTTCCGTGTTACCACTGATTCACAAATTGACCTATGCTTTCATCTCATCGTCGAGACTCTGTCCAGCCTTGCTGCATCACTCTACCCTTCTGGTAACGAATCACAGAACCTCTAAACTAACGATTGTTCCTCATAAACTGGCTATGACAGGCTATATGCCAAGCCGACATGTTCTGTTGGTCTGATCAAATAACCGAAGATGTACAAGCTCAACGACAGAACCAACACTGAAGCCTGAGCCTTGTCTACAACCGTCCAATTAAACATGTTACAACTCAAGTCTATATCTGCATTTGTATCAGTGGCTTGGTGGCTCGCTATTGTAATGCATGTATGTAAGTGACTATCACCAACCCATCACACAATGGCGTCGCCGATCCATCTTGATTGAATGAAATGCTTTAGATTGGGAATCTATTCAGCCTGTTTACGGTGGATGTCGTCCGTGAATCTATTCACGAGCTGGATAGACTGGCCATAAATAGAGGCACTGGTATATCTCTTACTGGTTGGAATAATCACCAGTCATTCTTATTCGCATATCTATAAGGAATATCACTATGGAAAGTGCTCAAACTTCAGCTTTTCCCACACGTCTTCAACGGATATACCGTACTGTGGGCTTCACCAAAGGTTACAACTTCATCCTTTGGTTCCTCTTTGGCGGAGGATTCCTAGCCTTTGCAATCTCTCGCTTCATATATCTCGACTTTGACGGCCAACTATGTCCTAGTGAACCACCAACAGGCCGGATATACGGCTCCAAGGGAGCGGTTCCTGGCGAGTGCTACTACTACCGACGTGGGATCGCCAAGGCGGGTATCATCATGCACCTAGCTGGAATCCTTCCCGCTGCCGTGTTAGTCGTCTTTCAGTTCATCCCTGTTATTCGGCACCGAGCTCTCTTAGTTCATCGGATCAACGGCTATGTAGTTCTCCTCCTCTCAACGGTTGGGATGATTGGGGTGTTCATGATCGCGAGACATACCTTTGGTGGAACTTTAGAGATGCAGACTGTGACTGGTGCTGCGAGCATCATGTTCATCGCGTGCATGGTTTTGGCTTACATCAACGTCAAGAGACTTCAGCTAGAGCAGCATCGTGCATGGATGTTGCGCGGCTGGATAATTGTAAGTGTCTGGCTGATCCTTGTTTAAAAAGGGGTAGTAGCTGACAACCAAAGGCCGGACATATCATCACCATGAGAGCCATATCAGCTGCAATGGCCCAAATCGCCAGTCACACAGGTCCCTACAACATTGTGACTTCCTGCGCAGTCCTAGACTCGATGTTCTACCACAACAAGTCCGCCGTCGAGGCCTTGTACCCGCAGTGTGTGGGTTTCTACACAGGCGAAATCCCAGACCAACGAGTCATTACCGAAGTGATCCCTGGCGAGCGTCCAGATTTAATCGCTGCTAGACTGAATAGCGCTTTTGGAGCTAGTGCATGGCTCGCTCTTCTTCTCCATGTTATAGCCGCAGAGATCTATCTACGCCTTACCCCTGCTGAAGCGGAGAGGTTGCGTAAGGTTTCTTACAGAAGACAGATGGAAGCGGGTATGAAAGATCCTGGAAACTCAGGATTGACGGCGCAGAGATTAGGAGACGCTGAGCCTTGGGTATGTCCTGATGATGGAGAGATTTGTGGTGAAGTGGTGGATTCTAGGCATACGAGTGGGAGCCATGAGTTGCCGCACGGTAAGTCCTAGGACTCTATTGAGCGAGATGGGAGCTTTGGTTAGATGGTTACAATAATTGGGATTGTATGTATCGTGCCTACACAGCACACTTGTCTATTTCACTATACAAGACCGGCAATGACTGTTTTGATGGTATTCCCAGAATCCTGTCAACCATCCTGTACACTTTTAGTACGCTAAGCTTATATCAACTACGTGCTACAACTTACTCTCGCTATTACGAAATAGCTCGAGTCCATATATAGCAACTCTTTCTATGTGATTAGTGTGAGTGTGTTCCTACCACAGTTAATACAGCCTGACCGTCAACGATCGAGTACCAGATGATAAAACCCAATATCCACATCTCTGGTATAGGGTACGCTCAACCGAGATGGCACAGCGACTTCACTTGACACGGAGAAATATTGACCGGATATGCAGACCAAGACACGATTACGAAGAGGCAACTGACTTCAACGTCAGCTGTTTCACGTTTCAGTGTTATTCAACTCTCTGGGGATCAAGAAGCTTCGTTCTAATTCCATATTGGCCGCCACAGTGAGTAGCCGGAACTATCGCTCCTGAGCCGCGCCACGCCGCGGAGCATAGTTGAAACCAGTTTTGACTAACGCTATTGGCTGCCACCCCGGAAACCCTTCGGAGAACATGGACGATGATGGGATGGCTATGCTTGGCAACAATGGCTAAACATGCCCACTACGATATGGGTCGAAAGGAATCACAGAGCCACAAACTCCACTGAACTTTGATTCTGATGGCCGTACCCGGTTTCCTTCAACTCACATACCAGCCCAGGGACCAGGAAATGCACCTAGGTAATCGCTAAGGGAGATAGACGGACTATTGCGCGCTAATGCTACGTTCCTGGAAAGGGGTCCCGGAGCAGCTGGATAGTAGTGTTAGCTAGGGCTTAGTCGATGGGGTATATCAGTTGATCAAGTATTAGCTACATAACTGTCGCACGATAACTGTAGAAAGGTGGACAGACGGACGGACGGACGGATGACACTGCTAGAAGTGAGATATGAGATTGATCGCATTATTCAAGGTAAAGGTTGGTTGTTACCGTCAAAGCGCAACTTTTCTAGGTCAAAGAGTGAGTAAGATAGATAAGTCACGGAATAGAAAGAGACGCCTGAAGCGATGGAAAATACGGTTGTGGGGTTACAGAAATGATCTACAGGGGATTAGGTAGTTAGGTAGATGGAGGTGGGATGTAACGGTAAGTAGTGCGTTGTGCTGTGTTGTGCTGTATCGAATCTACCTACGTACGTATCTGTCTCTCTAACTGACTGGGCGTGTAAGCTGGCTGGAGTTGGGTTGAATTGAATGACATTGCATTACTTTAGAGGCGGTGTCATAGTCAAAGTGAGAGTTAAGAGTCATAGTTGACTTGGCTTTACTCATGATCCATGGTGATGATGCATGCGAGTCGTGCCATCAACCGACATATTGTAGTTAGATGCTGCAGTTGGTAGTAAGTAGTATCTTCAACATGTAGGTATTCCTGTAAAGCAAGATGCCACTCGATAATACCATGTCAAGTCTGTCAAAGCAGAGCCAAAGCTGAAAGAGCCAAGCCACGTTTGCGTACCTGAAGAAGGCTGATGGTGCTATGCTTATAACTTCCAAAACAGGATAAGCGTATCGCGGTAAAGAACGGTAGTTGGGGGGTGACGAGCATCGAGGTTCCATGGCATGGCATGGCATGGCATATGGATGGCATGGATGGCTGTAGGGATAGTTTGCAGTGTGTTTCATGGCAGTTGGGCCTGCAAGCCTCTGTAAAAAGCAAATGCACACGCCCCGCCACACCTGAAAGTCAGGTTTCTTGTCTGCTTTGGGGTAGAGTTGATGTTTCTAATCGCTATGAGCATGCCCTGCAGCGCATCCATGTATGTTGGTTTCGGCCTTTCCGTTGCCCTTCCTGTACGTTGGCGGAGTTCAGACCGTACTCAACCGTCCTCCTGCACTCAATACCGTACACCGAAACCTTCCCGTAGGAACCCATACTCCCAGGAATCATGACGTCAATCAGTAGCGGCGGTGAGAGTCAACGTGTGATGCAGACTAAACAGGTAGGGATCCATACCAAACGAGTTATCTCCGTGGTGTTGTATTGCATTGAACTCTAAAATCACATCAGATTAGTGGACCACGACCGTTGAAGTAACACAGAGCTACTATCATGCTAATAATTCGACTAATTGCAGGTTAATTCACTGATGTGCTTGAGTGCAACGCAGTAAACACCAAACGAAAACTTGAGCGTAAATTGGTATACATAACACACACATAGTCATGATCACCAAGAGGCATAAAACAAGGTGGACATCTTTCGGTGGGGGCTCGATGATGATGGAGGGGAAAAGAAACCCCGCCTCCAAGACATCATCGCTTCAGTTCCCTCTTATAACTGCCGACATGTTGATAGCTTCCTGTTGCATCTAAATTGACCAGAAACAACCTCAAAATAGTCCTCAACAAACACAATGGCTCCTATTGGCGTAGCATTGATCGGCGGTGGCCTGTTTGCCAAGCAGGCACACATGGTTCGAAATCCCCAGTCTGATCCAGTTATGTATGCAAGAATGCTGAATGGTCTCTCTCTCTCCTAGCCTGCCATTATGAAAGCGGATAATATCGCTCTCAAGGCTATCTACTCCCGCTCTCTCAAGTCTGCACAGGAGACGGCCGCCCTTAACACCCGCGCCGGTGCAAGCCCGGACCTCTACTCGGCCGACTCGGGATCCGGAAAGTCTTTCAACGACGTCTTAGCCCGGGATGACATTGATGCCGTTATAATCGCCCTGCCCATCCCGAGCCAGCCCGAGTACATCGAGGCTGCCCTAGCTGCTGGAAAACATGTCATTGCTGAGAAGCCTCTCGCCCCTTCTGTTGCCGACGGTAAGAAGTTGATTGACTACTACCGTGGGCTGGGAGGTAAGGCTACCTTTTCCATTGCTGAAAACTTTAGATACAAGCCTTCCTTCGAGTATGCTGCAAAGGAGGCTGCAAAGCTCGGAGCCCTGCAGCATTTTAGCGTGCGAGTTTTCTTTCTGCTGAGCAAGGACTCTCAGTGGTATGGTACAGCATGGCGTGCAAAACCCGAGTTTCAAGGTTAGTTTAGCAAGAGGTTCCCTCAATGTTGTTGACCTAACAGTTCCAAGGCGGTTTTCTGCTCGATGGTGGCGTGCACTTTGTTGCAGCGATGAGGCAGCTGCTCAAAGAGCCTGTAGCCGACGTGTCAGCTTTCACCTCGCAGGCGCAGCCACATCTCGCACCCGTTGATACGGTGAATGCGGTGATCCGGCTCAAGAGCGGTGTAAGCGGCACATATCAGCAGTCGTGCGGTACCAAGATGAGCACATCGGTCTTCCAGTTTGGCTATGAGAAGGGTTCGGTCGTGGTTGACGGAGACAAGGTCACTGTAACACCGTGGGATGGCGAGCAGACCGTCAAGGAGTTTGAGAGGACGAGCGGTGTGGACCAGGAGATTGAGGCCTGGGCAAATGCGTTGGTTGAGGGAAAGCCAGATAAAAGGCAGAGCGTGGAGGAGGCATTGGCTGATCTCGAACTATTGGAGATGATGTTTGAGAGCGGATCTGATGGAGGTGCAGCCAAGAAGTATCAGCATCAGTTTTAAGGTAAGATGGACGTTGGTGGTATGATATAGCACATACAGATAATAGGAAGGAATGGATGGATATAGGTAGTGGGTAGTGGAATGGGATATACGTGTTACACTGTTGTACTATTTACCGAGATAAAACCAACAGAAACTACTAAGGTAGATACTTTAAAATCACATGTTTTCAATGAAGTGCTTTATATACAATGTTCTCAGCATTGACCGTTCTTTATGAGTTACAAGTGGCATAAATCAGTCAGTGCTCTGTTAGTGAGGAGAACAGGTACTGTAGTTTAATTTACGGAGATAGCAGTTATCAACTAAAGCCACTAGCGAGGACCCTGTGCTGCTGTCCACTCACTGCGGATCATCCAGACTACTACTGCACTAATTAATCAAGGTACAACAATTTGAGTATCACAGCTTCGATTTTGCTTGATCCTCAGTTTTGACATCAATAACCAACTTCTCAAGTTCCTGGCGGAGCGTTTGCGCCATACCGTCTTTGAGTGGTCGGTTCGTCTCACGATCGACATAGACCTGCACAAACTCCCCTACAGCTTTCACCTGATCCACCCCCTTCTCAAACAGTGCAGTCTCGTAGGTGACGCTGGATCGCCCAAGCTTGTTCACGCGCAGGGCAAGCTCGGCAACAGCAGGGTACGCGATAGACGAGAAGAAGTCGGTGTGGGTGTGTACACACATACCAAACTGAGGTGCTGTTGGGGGATGGAGACCGCAATTCTCGATGAGGTATGCGTTAATGATGGAGTCGAATCTATGAACGTAGGGGTTAATTGAGTTAAGCCCGCAAAAAGCATATTACTAGGATTTGGCGTAGATTGCCACTTACAAAAAATTGTAAACTGAGTTGTTCATGTGGTCATACATGTCGTTATCGTTCCTATTGGCAGACAGGGAGTTAGCCTCTATGTTGATACAGTACTGTAGCCCTTCCATTCCTCCTTGCCAAGGTGAATGTCACTGTGCAGAACATGAATACCCTTTTTGGTAAGTATTTGGTCCAGCGACAAGATCCTTTTACTCCGGAGCAAAAGATGCGGCTCGGCAGCTTGGGGGAGGATAAAGAGTTTCAGATTCATCATGGATGCGGTAATAAGGCGTGCCTCAACTCAAATCAAATCAACTCACCATCGCGTGCGATACTCCAGGAAGAAACGATAGTCGGATCTTTTGCGGGCCTTGAGCTCCGCTGGTGAGGACTTGTTACTCATTCCGTAGTAATCTGGGGTAAAGCCTAGAGCAAAGGCAGAATTTGTGTCTCTTGTTCAAACGTTCTCGACCGTGGCTTTGTTATGATGCTTTTTTTATGCCTTCGCGCGTCTTGGCTTAGGTAGAGGCGCGAAGTCTATCGGGTATATCGGGAATGTCCAGAGTGAAATGATGATGATCCAGTGCTACAAACACAGAATCTAGATCCTGGTCCAACGCTTGCGATTGTGAGAAATGATGGTGGATTAACCTAGGAGCTTGCAAAATGCACGCAAGTAAGATAACTTTTTAGTGCAATTGCAGGGAAGTTAGGCAGGACCCTTTGTTCTTCGATGCGGAGAAACTACCCAAACCTCAAATATAGGGAGACAGCTTCAGAGTGAATTGCTTTAAGAAATGAAATAAAATGAGGTTCAAGATTTAGTGAATTCCAGGTTTAGCTGGATGAGCTCCCGAGGTTGCTAAGTAGTCCAACCCAAAAGGGAAAAGCCGAGGTTTAAGTTGAGTCCTAGGTATGATCGCCCTTCTTTGACGCTTGTCCAGCCATCCAGTGCTCCGTTAGGGGTTTGGATAGGGAGCTTTCAGCGGACGATTTGCTTAATCTTTGGGGTCTAGGAGCCATGGAAGCTCGAGCCTACAAATCGTCTGGAGGCCCGACGACCCGAAAGTTCCACATACCTAAAGGACGGATGCCCAGGTAAAGAAAGGTATGGATGGACATCTCCACATCTACACACAGCCAAGAGAGTAAGTGAGTGCTATAGGAGGCCTAACTTGAATTAATTACAAAAGGATCTAGTATTTGCAACCAGTGCGTCAAGGCAAGAGGGAATAGCTCCAACGTGCTTAGTCTCCCTAGACATTGATAAACTCTAGACTTTGGACGATTGGATGGAGGGATCTTGAAACCATTGGATCCATGGATCTGCCATCCCGGACAGGTCGCGGCTTTACCCAATCTTCCATCGCTCCAGTGCCTTTCCAGGGTCTTGCTAGCTTGATGACCCACCAAAAACGGCCAGACCGCCCAAGATATGCTTGCCAAAATTGGACGAGGGGTCATTCCTGCCATAAGTCACCGCTCGTTACTGCCGTTACTGGATACCTAAAATTAAACCCACAGAAATGGAAAGAATGTGTATTGGGTGCAATCATCGCAATTCATGCCAACCTGTAACTTTTAGGGCAGGAAGGAGACCAAGAACCAAGGCAGGATAAGACATTTACACTTACTGTACTGTACCTGCCCTTTCTAGGGAGTCTCGCTTATCACCCGGTCCCACGCAACTGCAAAAGAACCCTCGTCTGAGTTCGTCACAAACCAACGTCGTTTTTTTCTTCCTTTTCTTCCTGTGTTGCCTGCCGCCGCAAAAGCGCCGCAACCATCTCCCACTCAACTGCAGCTGAGGAATGAGGGCTGCTCTTCGCCTCGGCCCGCACTCCTCCGCATCACACCTACGTAGATCAAGGCCCTTGCCTAGAACCTCTCCCCTACCCCCTCGTCAAAAACGCCCCTTCGCCATGGCCTCGTCCTCGCCAAAGCCTGAGGTTTCACCCTCGGATGAGTACATCTTTGCAAATGCTTTCCAGGATCTCGATATCCAGGGCGAAAATGGTCTCACACCGAGCCAAGACCCAAGCCAGCCAACTTCCGACCCATCACTAACAGCCACCACAACCACTACCAACAACAATAACAACATTAAACAACAACAGCAAAATCCTAGACGGCCTAAGCAAAAGAAGAAGCAGGATCCGCCCAAGGTCTCGGATTCGGATGAGCCCCTTATCACTCCGGTGGGAGATCCGTGGCCCCGACCCTACCACTTTGAAGGCGATGGGCTGCGTCGGGTATTACCATACCACTACACTTACAATACCCACTGCAAGGAGAGATGGCGTAACAGACCCCTTCTCGAGATCTATGAATCTGAGTTTAGGGACCGGCCGCTCGACTACTATCGGGAGTCTATGATACGGGGGAAAATCTTCGTCAACGGTCGCCGCGTCGGACCCGATTATATTCTTCGCAACGGTGACCTCATCTCTCATACCCTGCACCGCCATGAACCTCCAGTCACTGAGGACCCTGTGCAGATCATTCACGAGGATGAAGATATGATTGTCATCAATAAACCTGCTGGCGTTCCTGTTCATCCCGCTGGTCGATACAACTTCAATTCGGTTGTTGAGATCATGAAGTCAGACCGCGGTCCGGCATTCTTGCCATACCTCTGCAACCGTCTGGACCGCCTCACAAGCGGCATCATGTTTATTGCAAAGAACCCACCTGCTGCCGAGGCGTTGGGCATCAAGATCAAGGATCGCACAGTAAGGAAGGAATACATCGCTCGGGTAATGGGCGAGTTTCCTGATGGTGAGGTCGTTTGCGATCAACCTATCTTGCAAATATCCCCTAAACTTGGTCTCAACCGAGTACGTGCCAATGGCAAGACCGCGCGGACTGTTTTCAAGAAACTAGCATACTATCCAGCAGACCAAGATGAGGTTGTAGACGAGCGCCCCAAGACACCTGAACAGCTTCAAGATGAGAAGCATCGCCCCTGGGTAAATAAGAAGGGGTACTCGATTGTTCGCTGTCTCCCGGTAACAGGCCGCACCCATCAGTTGCGTGTCCACCTTCAACATCTGGGCCATCCTATTCAAAATGACCCTATTTATGCTAACCGACGAGTCTGGGGCATGGAGCTTGGTCAAAACGATGCCGATGCGACACAGAACACGGACGAAGACATCGTCAGTCGGCTGTCTCGGATGGGCAAAGACGAAGTGGCCGAAGCCGTCGCTTACTACGACGCTATGGTGGATAAGTATGAAGAGAAGAGGGCCGAGAAGCTGACAGGCGATCTCTGCGACGTATGCCAGACACCTTTGTACTCGGACCCTGGCAGTCATGAGCTGTCTTTGTGGCTCCACAGTCTTCGATATGAGGACGCAGGAGGCAGCTGGTCTTATGTCAGCCCTCTGCCTCGATGGGCTCTACCACCGGAGGGAATGAGTGGCCCAACATCGGTCGGTGGTATGGAGGAATTGGTCGAGGCCGTCAAAGATGAGAATCCCGAGATATCATGATAATTGTCATTCCGTACAACAAGCATTGCACTACCACAGATACCTACATACTGCCACTACTGTGGACCACGCCACCAAAATAGAGTGGTTGCAACTCGTAGATACAGAGACATACACAGCTGAAGACGCTCAATGCAACGCATCTCGGATAAGAGACGCTATGCTGCCGAACCTATCATACCATAGACTGCGCGAGAGCTCGAGCCAGGATCCGATATCTGGGACATACTGTGGATCTACTTTACATGACCAGGGTCATTGATCCCCGTCAGTAATATAGGCTGGCTATTACTATTTGGCGTGCACATGAACTTCCTAGACCAGACAGGAGGCAGAGACAGGATAGGGCTTGCTCCTGAGTCTTGAGCAATTGGCTTACCGAACAAAGCGCCTTCGATATTGTGATCCTCAAGAATCGACGAGATACCTGCGTTTGCCAGTGGCGTTTGAAGTCCCCTTCGCCCGGGCGCATGGTGCTCTCTTTCCTTGAGACAAAGTCAAAAGTCTCAGACAACTCAGTGAGAGTTACGAAGACAGTTAATGACAAGTCACTAGAGGCTCCGTTAACACGAGGGGCGCATCGAAGCGAACAGGATGGAGACCTGATCCTCATGTCGGGGCTCCCTATGCTCTGGCCGGTGCGGATACCCAGGGCCCAAAACCAATGGTCTTTGAAGACTAGCTGGACCCAAACGGGTGTTGTCGTGTTTAATGGACCAATACGGAGGCCGTCGCCGTGAAGGCTCTCAATGCATTCCGCAGTCAATCTAATATCAGAAGATTTGGACTAGAAAAAAAGGTTCCGTCGTCCAACACGATGCTTTCGCCAAGACTTGTGTCGCCTAACGAACAGGAGACGAGGCTTGCAGTCGATGACTTTTCTAAACAACGACCTCACGAATAGCTTGAGATAAGCTTGGTTGTGAGATGAACGTACAGCTCGAGGCTCAGGGCCAGACCCCTGGTCGCGCAGCTAGACAATTTACATGCTGATAGATTATGGTGAGGGGACGACCAAACAAGGGCTCTTGATTCGGACTCCAATTTTCAGACCCAAACGGAGTAGGTCATGGGGTTTCTGTAGATCACCACAGGGATCTTGGGTCGAACATTGATTACTGCAATAAACACGGCTATACCGCGTGAAGCCTCACTGAATACCTACTGGTTATTCCAAACTGGAAGGAAAGACGACAGAAGGACCCCTGACAGGGTTCGATAGGGCTCATTCTGTTACCCACCGGTTAAAACAAAAGAGATGGTCGAAGCGCATCGGATCACATCACATCAAGCTCCACGAGGCATGGTTCAGTCAACGTCGGCTTAGAGAGGGGCCCTCTAGGCTCTAGCAGACCTAGGGAATTGTGGCTTGCACGAGATGGATTGCTGCACGCAAGCAGGCCATGATCGCGCTGCGGGTGGCCCCTGGAAATGGCTTTTTCTCTTTCCATTATCTGGGGTAGGGAAGTGCAGTTCGTGGCTTGAGAAAATAACTTGCTTTTTCCTTCTCTTCTATTCTCCACAGGTTCTCTACCCTTGCCCTCGAATTCAGTTTGGTCAACGGCAGTACCACGGCCCCGGGTCCGAGTTGGTTTTTGGCAATAACTGCGAGGCTTGGCTTGGCGTAAGAAATCTTGCGACAAATCTCGAGATCGAATATTTTTATACAATACGACGCTGGGCAAGGTTCTTGCGAGATTGGGGCTGACGGGAGATGAACTGCTCTAGCCTGGCAGGCCCTGCTGAACAACAAGGAACCCTTCAAGAGAACGTCATTGATGCTACCTAAAGTCGGAGCGACAACTCTGCAGCAGTTTGCTGTTGCAGATGGGTTGAAATGCCGACAAGTGGAATGTCTGTTTGCGCAAGAAGAAAAAAATCGGTTGAGTTTTCGATTACCGAGGTATGCTTACCTAGGTAAAATGTGAGACAGAAAGAAAGTTGTGGTGCGATGCCGAAAGCTCTCCGACGCAATTCTGACAACACGGGCAGGCTGAAGCGCCTCAAGAATGACGCCATTGGGGGGGATGTTTCCTGTGTTGTTCTAGGGTCTGCCATGTTTCGGGGACCACGTTTGGTCTGGCAGAGAAGATTCTTTTTTCCTTCTGAAAGAGGGAGTTGTCCTGCAAGGCGAAACTCAAATGGCACAAATCACCTGTCAGCAGCGGCTCACCACGGCCTTTGCTTTTTAGCAGACTAAAGGTACTTACAGCGCAGTACATCCTTAAAACCGCGCCTGCTGTGCCGCCGCACAGGCGTTGTTGGGCATACAGTAGCCTTTCAGCCCGGAAATGTCTTCGTTACTGCAGCTTTTTGCTTTTCCCCGGGGGTTGCGAGCTGCGCTGGCAGCCGTTGGCCCTGTGGCTCTGTGACCAAACAGAGTGCATATGGCGTCCCCGAGTGAAAGTTTTGTGCTCAGGACGACATCACCTCATCTCAATGGAGGCATAGTATCCGTTGGCGAATTTCACAAACGGCGACTCTTGGTACAGAGGTTGTCAGAAGCACGTGCGATGTAGCCAAGTACTGTACAACAGATCCATATTCCTTCGAAATAATGCCTCCAGAACAGTACCACACCGGATCTACAAGCAGGATGTATTCTTTTTCCAACTATAGTGGAGAATTCGAGGCACAACACCCACAGCAACAGCACAGGGGAAGGAGACATTGGAGCTCCATAGCCATGTGCGTTGGCGTTTGATCTGGGGATTGGCTCTTGACTTGACCGCAAGATGGTCACTACTGTACAATGGACGGACTCGAAGATCAGACAGTGGCCGTGATGATGCCATCTGGGGGCGGTTTGGATCGACGCCGTCGTGTAAAGTAACATTGAAAGTGCGACTCGCCATGCTTTGGCGTGTGCCGTTCCACTTGATGGCAACGCTCCCACGTTTTGAGATGCCTTGATACTGTACTAGTTAGGAGCGCCTCATGGCTCCTCATTTCATGATCAAGGGTGGTTTGCTTTGGCTTCACAGAATGATCCCCCCCTGGCTCCACGTGCTCCACCGCTACACTACAGACCTGGATCCCTCATGATGTGGGCTTTGACAACCGCAAAGCGCGCTAAGTTGGGAGCCGTCAGTGGCCCCCTCACACCCTGACCCCGACTACGACTACGACGGATATCGGCTAGGGTTCAGAGGACTAAAGTCTATTCTTACAGGGAGCAGCGTTTTAGTGGGGGGCTACTGTAGGGATAGGCTGTCGATTCAATACTGCAGAGTGTCATCGGCCTGGCTTGAGACAGGTTGCTCATTCTTGCACGCTTCTGGGGGAGCTTCGCTGGGGTTTACAGAGTGCGATGCGCTACAAGTGACCTTGCGTATCCTCGTCGAGGCTCAAGTTCAAGGACCCATCATGGACTCATACCAGTTTTCTGGATACCTACTGAGACAGCACGTATACCCTTGTTATTATCGACGAGAGATACGTACGGTTGTACCGCGATACTACACTAAACAGAGAAGAGCAACGATATTCAACTTTGAAGACGGCAGAGCAGAGCATGGTATCTTAGCAAGTTGTCGATTAGACCCACCAATGGCTGGCCAGTGACATTTGGATGCGTACTACTACGGAGTAAGCTGTAGGGGATTGGAGTTGTCAATCGATTGGTCGGTCCATCAGCCAGGCCAGGCCGTTGGCAAAGCACCGACTGGTACAGCAGAATTGCATTTTGCGGCGTACTCCTGACGGCGAATTGCAAGCAGAAAGTCATCTCTTCGATAAATCGGTACCAAAAGATCGAACGCGCAGGGATGGTGACTGTAATTGGCAACGTGCCATCAAGCAGAGAGAGTACCTTGAGCGAGGGCCATTTTGCGATACTTGCCTAAAAGCCAAAGGCCAAAGCCCCCACATCCGTAGTAATTCCCAAGCATCCGCGGTCCGGTAGACGGGCAGACGGGGTCTCTACCTGTTGCAGACAAAGAAGGTGAGCGGTAACGGGTACAGTATTAGTGGCCTTGAGCTCAGCTCAGCGCAGGACAAAGGGTCCGAGAGCTTCTTGTGGAGCGTCTATCAATCTTGGAACCACGAGGAAGAGACCCGCTGAGATTTCTGTACTAATTTTCTAATGCTCAAGAAGAATGAGGGGTGGAGGAATTGGATCAAAGCAGGATCAGGCCAGGTCCAGTCAGGCCAGACTAGACCAGACCAGAGTCTACTGGATATCTTCTGCTCTATTGCTGCTTGTTGTTTAATGAGCCCAGCAACTAGACGCTCCATACTATGCAACGGTATGGGCAGCCTCCTCTACGCATAGTCGAGGTCCCGCCTATGTCTCTGGAGTTGGAATATAGCACTGTACAGTGGTGTAAGAGACAGGGAAAACAGTGCAAGTCTCACGAAACAAGGACAAGCCACCCCGGACTCAGACACAAAACAAGAGAGGGTAGGCAGGATAGGAGCAGGAACAGGAGCAGGAGTACACGCCTCAGGTCCTCAGTACAAGCTCCAAGTACTCGTCAACCCAGGTGAAAGCGTGGCGCACCGGACCGCGCGCCAACACCAACGCCAACACCAGTGCTGTTTTGAACCAAAAAGACCCACGCGCGGTACGTATCCCAAGTAGCCTTACCTTGCCCCGAGGAGCCATCAGCCGGACCAACGCTAACACTAAGTGAGAGGAGAACGGGGCACACGCTAGAGGGGTCTGTATAGAGAAAGGGTCTGAAGGGTCTACCACTAGGTACAGCATCTATCAGTACGTACTGGACTGGACGGTACTGAAGGAGGTAGGTTGTGGCACCCTCCGGTGCGCAGCGAAGCATTGCTATGTGTACACCACCCGTTCCAGGGTGAAGAAAAGAAAAAAAGATGGTTCTCGCGCCAGATGAAAATGGTTATAAACAACACACCCTGGCCCACGTCGATCAACCTCTAGTAGTAGCTAGGTCGATCTCCAATGCGAACACTTACTTGCACGACCTTGGACTTAAAGACGACGAGTACTCCACAGACATCAACAGTTATTACCTTCATCTCATCTCATCTCAACTCAATCATCTAAATACTCCCTCTCAGGACCCTCCTCGACTTTGAAAGTTTCCCTCCTTGTCACCTTACTCTATCTTACCTTGTCAACTACTTGTATACCTTATCCATAACATACAAGTCTTGGCCTTCATATATACCCACATCCTCGCCCACATCAACCAACACTCAGGCTTATCGACTTGACATGATCGCATCGCTCTCGTCGTCGCCGATCACGTCCATGCCTTACTCAACCTCCCCCGACTCTCACATTCACAACACCGACAGCATGACTCGATCATCTTCAGCAGAGCCCGCAAAGAGCTCCAAGCGAAAGGGTATGTGACACCAGCTGCACGGGATATGAGCAGCATCAGAAGCAGCAACCGGCCCAAATCCAGATCAACAACACTAACACTCAGCGGCAACAGGCACCCGAAGCGTTTCTACTCTCACACCTTCACAGCTTGCGCGCAAGAGAGCCAACGACCGAGAGGCTCAGCGAGCTATCAGGGCGCGAACCAAGGAGCACATTGACCGTCTGGAGCGCGAGCTGGAGGATCTCAAGAGCAAGCAGAGCCGTGACCAAACTGTCCAGGAGCTTTTGCGACGGAACCAGGCGCTTGAGGAGGAATTGATGCGACTCAAGGAGAACATGGGCGTCTCGATGACCTCCTCGCCTTACTCTGCACCTGGTACGACTCTCTCAGTCACAATTCCATGCTCTGCCTCTTCACCAACCTCCAACGGTATACTGACTGCTCCCTCAGTATACGACGATAACCTTAGCTCCGGCAGTGGCGCCATCCCCAGTCCTCGTGGCTCCCCCTTCCCCTCTGGCGACTACAGCCCCATCCCGGATTATGGACAGCAATATGTTCCCCTTCCCAACAACTGCGAGTCATGGGCCAGCACAGTTCCCTGCCCTGTCCCCTCAAACGTCTCAAGCCCTTCCTCATCTGCCGACGATTACAGCGCCGGTTACATTCCTACGAGTGTTCCTTCTTCGATGCTGCCCTCCAACAACACCAGCTCATCAAACATCAGCGCCGTTGGCCACAGCCAAAAGGACGTTATCAAGATGGAGTATGAGGATGTTGACTCTCACGGTAAGATTCCCCAGCCCCAGCTACACCATGTACCATCTGAACAGAGGACTAATCACACTCAGTATCTAGACGCCGGATACCGCCTCAGCAACCCTTCTCTGCAGCCCGTGTCCCCCCATACCTACATGGCTCAACACCAGCAGCCCGCTTGGAACATGTATCCCGTCTACTACCCCCAGGCCCAGTCTTCGGTCCACTGAAGGACCAAACCCAGCCGGGTGTCTCCTGGCCGGTGCCCGTTCTGACCACTCCGCCAGTCTGTCGCTTCGACGAGCTTTTGGTCAGCTTTCTACAAGACTGTCGCCGGATGACAACAGCCACGTCGCTGGCTCACACTCTAGGCCCTGCCCGGGTAGACGTGCGGTCTGTATTTCGCAGTCATGACAGCCAAGGCCAGCTTGTCTGCTCGCCCCACCCCATTACCGACCTCATCAGCAGTCTCATAGATACTGCGGGCATGACACGGCTTATCGAGCGCATTGCTATATTTGCGCCCTTTCAAGCTATGATATGCTGGCTTGTACAGCCCACACCAGAGAGGCGCGCGCGTCTGTGCAATGATTACGTGCCGCGCGAGTGCCAGGCGACAATTCCTCACCCTCAATGGCTCGACCTGCTTCACTGGGGCTCTTTGCGCGAAGTGGCTATAAAGCGACAGGATCTTTACGCTGCGGATGAGTTCCAGAGGGTCTATTTCGATGCGCTGCGCCTTGTCAACTGGCCCTACCAACCGCTAGAGAGTCTAGTTACAGATTCACAGACGGGGCACGTTGGGCTCACGGACACTCTAATGGCCCATGCCATGAACGGGGCCAATTGGTGCCTCAATGAGACGTTTGCGCAACGGTACCCTGAGCTATCAAGCCTAGTGGTATTAGAGCAGAGCCATCTTTGACCCTTCTCCCCTGACTACGCCCTACTACCTACTACTACACACAACACACACACTATTATCAGCTCCTTCGTTTTTCACATGATCGAGATTCGATCATGACTTGTATCATTCTCATGACAAAATCATATGCTGAAGCATGACTCTGTGGGTGAACACGGCACCACATTGTCGATCCATAAAATAAAAAAACAAAGCTTACCGCTGGAACTCTCCGCCGCGGCAAGTCTCCATCTTGCTTCAGCAACGTCGATCATCCCACCCATACCTTGATCATCGTTGCTTGGGGTTGGCTACATCATAATCATCATGATTCCTTCCCTTCCCTTGACCCAAAAAAAATTATATTCAAGGCATGACGTGAAACTTGGAGGAGAAGGTTACCCCACTTTCTAACGGCCATTTACTATTACTGTATTGTAACTTTGGAGGAGTTTTTTGTTTATTTTTGGTACACACTCAACTACATGATGGACGGAGGCGTGCAATTGGGAACATACATGCATTGGGATATTTACTTGGACAATTCGGCGATACGGGGTTTTTCTATTAGAGGCGTTGACAAGAACTTTTTTGGACATGGTACAAGACAAGATACGGATACTGGGCATCGAGATGCGATGACCCTTGTCTATTGCTTAACGAATTAAGATACACATATTGGACTCTATTCTACCTCTACCTTGACTACTCTATCTTCTCAGCCTGTGACCTCTTACTCCAATCTCTCTCACATGGATGGTATCTACACTATTACCACTAGCTTCACAGCCCAAAGATGAAAATCCTCTTAGTTTCATTTTACCCCATACATACGTATGTAATTACTCGACCTTGCTTGATGACATTCCAAAACCCTGTATCAGCCCTTGTCCAATTTCGACTGTTGACGAAGGATGGTCAGTATACTCATGACGAGGCATGGGTGTGTACAATGGACAGTAAGTAAGTACTGTTGCATAGAGACAGGAACGGGGGGCCTCGATACGTTTGTTGTTTCCTCTCCTCCTGTTCCAGGTTTGTATTCCTAGGACTAGGACCACGTAATTACTAAAAAGAACATAAAATTGTCGTATACAAAGCTACGCTACGTATGAGAGCTGCTACCTTGTATGATCTCCACCGCCATGTTCCTGTCACGCACATGGCTGAAGTTGGGGGAAGTCTGCTAGGTAACAGAAAAATTGTCCTCCAAGGCTTAGGGCGCCAAATTAAAGTAGCCTAGTTGTTAGTCCAACCTAGCATAAAGAGACCAGACTATTTTGTTCATTATGCTTTCCGCAGTCAATTCTTCTGATACCCTGATGAGGGAGGGAGTGCAGGCCTGGGTTCCTCAACTGCCAGGGTAGAGAAAAGCATCAGTCAGCTCTTGGAGAAATGCTACCCTTACTTTTGGATGTTGCATGGACTGGGGGCCTATCAACTAAACCACTAGTGGTATAAGCGTTGGACCGAGATCTATCCTCTTCTCTTTTGAGCAATGAATTCCTTAGGATATCCACTTTTTCCTTCTCTGGACTTTCAATCCCCAGCCAAGCAAGACAAGCAAGTCAAGCCAAGCCAACAGCCGCAGCGCAGACAGGCACAACACAACACAACACAAAACAACAGACAGGGCAGTGGTAAGTTGGTAGACTGACAGGCGTAAATGCAGCTTCCTTGCCATTCTAACGTTGAAAGTTTTGCACTGATAAGACCAAAAATCCTGATACTGTATTGTGAAGAATGTACGGGACGGCATGGTGCTGCAAGTCAAAATTCTCGAGTTTCGATAAACTAAGCAGTATCTGTATGTCTGCCCACCTTGCTTGATTAACACGATATCATACATACCGTATGCACCTTTGGCCTGCCGCGGTCGCATTGAGCATGTCATCGTTCGGCCCCCTTGTGTGTCTCGTCTACTGTATCATGGAGTTGAGTTAGCAGAGACAATGACCAAAGATGAATGGAAGACATTGAACCGCAAGAATCGCATGTACCGCGACATGAGATACCTTCAATTTACCTTTCGCCTCCCTCCCTCCCACGAGAAGAGTTCTCATTGCTCGGATCCGCATGCAGAGGATCTTGAGGATCGTGGCGAAAGACGCACGGGGAGCACGTGGCCATGGAAGCTTTTCCATTCTTCTCCTGCAATGACAGCTTGACACATTCTCATACGGCCATGATGCCAATTCTGAACATGGGCTTTTTGCTTTTTGGGCTCCGAGGTAGACACAAAAGTCTAGCCGGGTGGTACTGGGAGGTGCCACAGGTGGTCAGTTTCCATCCAATGCCATGCCCTGTCCAATGCCCATATGCCAGCTCCGTTCTACTAACTTTCTGTCTGCAAAAGCCGGGTGGCGTTTTACGGTCTTGAGTGCCTAAAACAGTGTCTCTTCCCTACGTCATCCCCCCTTGATGGCCGGAACCTAACCTAACCTTACCGCACTACGCTGCGCTGCGCGTGTCTCTCTCTCGAACTTCGGAGGGTGTCTTCGACGGATATTCCGTAATTAACAGGCGTCGAATCGCTTTCCGTTCCGGAACTTTTGCTATAAGGGGCTCGGACTTGTAGTGAGCAAAAGCAAATACTGGCGGCGATGAGCCTCAGCTCTGTTGAAGATGGACTTGTACAGTAACTTTGCACAATTTGCTTAGCCCGAATACGGTAAAGAGACACAGTCGCTCATCTCCCAGTCTCACTGGTCGCAATTGTAGCGTAGGACGTAGGCCCCTTGAGCACCCTAGGATGGATCCTCACTTCCATCCAAATGCAAAGTCGCGCCAGCACTGACGTTAGGACATGAAACTGGTGACAGGTGTGATCGGCGGCTATCGCTTCTCCGTAGACGCTTCTTTGTTTTGTTCTAGGTTTGAGCCTTTCCTTTACTGAGTATGCACTTCGTCAACTCAGACTGACGCTGCACGTACGGTAAAATCCCGATAAGGCGGTGCGGTGCAACGGCACCATCCCGAGTACCTGTTCTTGTCCTTGCTGATGTACAGTATGCATGATGTTTTTTTCTTTTTCTTTTGGCTTTCGAAAGAAAACCTTCTCTTTTTCAAAGTTTCGCTTCGTGTCGTTAGATTCGGCCTTCCTCTTTGGGATCCTGCAGTAATTAAACAATTGTAGGTAAAAGAATATCAACGAGATTCAAGGTGGTCTTCGTTCCGCCAAACACGTAACTTCTGATGAAGGACGTTGCCATGTGCTGCTGTACACCGCAACAACTGACATCCAGTGTGTGCATGGTGATTTACAGATAGCGAATTAGACCAAAGGCTAGAAACCTAGAAGGGGCCTCGAAGGCTATCAAGAACCATGATCGAAGCCAATGCAAGGCAAATCTGCAGGAGGATGGCATCGACACGTTTTGTGTGGATGCAGGTGCATTGGTGGTACAGTAATTACTGTATTGTAAGCAGTAGGGTAGGGTACCCAGAGTAGATCGTTTATTCTGTCCAATGAGGACTGTAGTTGATAGAAAGGCGGTAGCAGCGGGTGAAGGGATTCGAAAGGATAACGGCTCGTGAGAGGCTCAAATGCGATCGAACAAGCTAAATTCGCAATAATGTGGTATGTACAGTACTGTACTAGAGTACCCGCGGAATCAAGGGGTAGGGTACTGTAGGGTCGTAGAGTTTGCGCTAGAAGGATACTGCAGCTTCTACCACAAAAAGTGCTGCTATCAAAGAATCATCGGTAGCCAGGTGCCAGGGGGGGCCCATGAAGAGGGCCATGGGGGCCATGCAGATAGGTATCTGCAGATGCAGGAGCAGGAGCAGTGAGACAACCTACGTCAAAAGAAGGTGGAAAGAAGTCGTGCCGAAGAAAGGCGTGTCTCTTGTCTTACTGTGATGGTGTCCTCTCCAGCGTCGATTTCCGTCCTGTTGCCGTTTCTGTCGTGTCGTCCATGCAACCACACAGACACACATGTCTTAATCAAGACTGGCGTTCATCTGATTATTTTGAAGCTGAATTGAGACTTGAGAGATGCCACTTTTTGTACAGCAAATTAATTACCACACGGTAATTAATTCCAACGCAAGACTGCCTCGATCCGTTCTTCGTTCGCAGGGGAAGGGTGAGACAAGTTACTAGTAGGTCGGCCTACTAGCTAAGCTAAACCGGCGAGATTGAGTTTGCCGCGGTCAGGGGCCATGTTGTACTTGGCCGATCAATTTTGGTTGAGTTGCAGTGTCTGTGGGCTTTGGCTTTCTCTTTATCTGCAATGATGACATTCTTCCCCAGGAACTGGCGACTTGGGATACTGTACTATCCTGTACTGTGCTTTCCAATGCAGAGATACGGCGCTGCACCCATGCCAGCGCATCCGTCACAAGATTGCTGTAAAGTACAGCAAATTCTAGTGATATGCCGTAGGCACTTTGATATGGCGATCCGCCTTGAGCCGTTAAAATGATCCTTGATGCACATTACAGGCTTTCTTGCCACGACCCCTGCGCCATAAAGACCGTACCCCCCGTTCACACGGCCAGGGTGCGACAACCAGGCCAGCCTGGGATTTGAGAACAGGGATTCTGGAGATCATAGCGCTAGTAGGGGGGCCCTAGAATCGCTCACTAAAACACCAATAACTAACGTCTCGGCAAATAACTCATGCACAGATGCTTTAATTGATGTGCCGCGAGTCAAACCAGAGACAGACGGTGAAATGATATGCACTCAAGGAAAAGAAATAAGCATGTGAAGACACGCCGAGAGGTAACAGCCGCTGACCCATTGACACCATGATCTTCAATCAGGCTCCAAGTCAGGGTTGAGGTGAAAAAGCAACGCAACTTGGGCATTTGGGTCCAATATCTTAGCGGAAAGTGGATCAGAAAACTCAACTCGGTCGTCCTTCAGTAAGAAAGAAGTTAACGTCAACTAGCCCCATCTATGCAGCGAAACCACGAGGCAAGCATGGATGAGGTGATGGGGCCTCAGGGTACAGAACAAGTGACAAGACCGATACTGCACCAAAAGCCCCTGCATGGCACAGATATCAGGACAGCCAAGAGGCTCAAAGCCTACCATTATTATTACTTGAGAAACGGAGCTGGACGATCCTCCGCATCTACCCAAGATCATAGACATGCCCCATTGTGATATGCCTGTGCTTTGCAACACTGGGGCCATATTTCATACGTAAAAGTTCCAATTGAGGTGAAACCCTCATGTATGTACAGTGTTCGTTGTGGCTGGGCTTCCATGTGGCTGGAAGAGTAAACTCCTTCGAGAATCAGTCGTAGAAGGTAATAGAGTTTACTCTTGCAGCATCTGAAATGATTGACACACACCCATACCTCTGCATGTTCAACTCAGGCACGTGGCGCGGCTGGGTCGACCAAAGGCAAAAAAGAGGGTCCTTCAAACCAGAAGTATCTCAAGTACTCGATACTCCTGTGCCAGAAAACCTCCGTGCGGCAATTCTCACTGCCATCGAAGACAGCACTTCTCAAACTAGAAGGACAGAGTTCGACGGCTGCTGTTTCTCCAGCGGCAAGCCATGTGGACTTGACACGCGTGCACGGCAGGGCTGGGCCGGAAGGACAAGATGCTTGTCCATCCATTCATCTTGTTTCCGTACGCTAGTAAGACGTTCATCTTGCTCTCAATCCAGTAACCACATCACGGGTGAGGCGTACACACGTTTTCTCTCACACACCGTGACGGTGAGAAACACCACATGTGGCTGTTGATACTTCTCGACTGCAGCACTAGCTGGTCGATGGGGCTGCAGTCCCAACGGTATCATTTGGTGTTAACCGGCTGTCTCACTCGTCAACTTCGAGGCGGCCTTTTGGGAAAGACATTTTTCCCCTGTGGGAACGAGCAACCGAGACATGTACAACAGGCAGCCTTCGTCATTTGTTCGGTCACAAGGAGATGAAGATTTTCACTCTAAATATTGAACGCATCTGGCCAAGTTGCGCTATACTCTGTTCTGTAAGATATGCAAAAGGTTCCTTGGGAGCATATGTGATGATAAGCGTGAATGCCAGGATGCAACCTGGCTTCGTGTTGGAGGGCTTCATTCTACCCACTCGAGATTGGATAGGAAACACGAGGTCCGCCCAGCGTGACTTAATAGTCTGCAGTATCAATTCTCGAGGCGGTCTGTTGGGCCTTCACTGCCAACAAGAATCTTGGACGTCTCCGAGGATCCTCATCACTACGGCAAGGTTTCCCAGTGGTTCATAGCAAGTGCCTTCAAAATAAGCCTATCCAGCTTATGCTTTACACATTCAGCTGTGGCTGAAACCCTGACTATCTTTCAATTGTCTGCAGCTGTGATCAATAGCGGCTGGTGCAGTAAAGTAGCCTTGTCCAAGTCAGTCTTAATGGCAAGGCGCCTGTATAGCTCTTGTTCGCCGTTTTATTCTGCAGTCGCTAGGAACAACCTATTCTCAGACTGGAAGATGCCGAACCGTAACCCCCGAATTACCTCGGGAAGCGCGTTCCGAATTCAACCCGCGATTCCGGGCCTGTTCGGTGGGCTTTTGTTCATTTGCAACATGAAGCTGTGGTCGCCAATCGCTTCAAGGTGCTAATGTGATCTATCATGCCGCTTGATGGCTTTGAACCAAAACTCTTGGCACGCGACGGACTCGGTCGCGAGGAGGACCGGACTGGGGGATATTGATGCTATTCGGCGGCCTTGTGGGACTTGCCGTGGGTCTCAACAGCGTAGTCAAATCAACAGGTGTTGTCAAATTGGACTTGTGCAAGGGCTTGGTTCCGGGTAGAAAGATGCCGGTGCCAAGGCTTTTACAACCATTTCGTGAATGTCGCGTTCGTCACTCCAAAGCTGTCCCATCTTACTGTATTCCTTTAATCTCGAACCCTTACAAAGTCCTATTCAACTAGCTGCCGTCAACGAGGATAAGCAACACGCCAAGCAACGTGCCAAACTTCGGGTTGCGGATGTATGCAAACATACTTTCAGATCGACCGGGCGGGCCCCATGGCCATGGCAGCTGGTCTACCTTGGTTTGTAGGAAAGCAAAAGGCTCAGCCCATCAGCGATCAATCAGGCGTTGCAGTCTAATTGTCTGCAACGCAATCTAGAGACCGTTGTCGTCATTTCTTTGCAGACCCTGGATCCCTGAGTCTGAAGTTGCCAGTTATGCATGTCACTTTACACTAGATCGTCCTCGACCGGGTTTTATCATCGACAGTGAGTCCTAGTGCAATACGTGGACTGGAGTGAACTTCGGCCATATCACCGTAGCTAGGTTGTTTCTCCCACACCGAATTGTTGCTCTGGAGAGCTATAGGAGATTGAAACTGTTGGGCAGGCGGACTGCGTATCTCACAGAATGCCCGTACAGTCACTGTTACCTGGCCACCTGCCCGAACCAGCCACTGGTGCAGAGTTTCGCCTGCATAAATGGCGGTATTAATAAAACTGTCATTTGGAAGATCTGATGTTGGCGGCAGGCACGGCATATAGCCATTGGTCCCTGCAGAGAAAAGGTTTGGCATCAGTGTCCCTGAAACGACGATGCACCGGTGCACCATCGGCATGAAGCCCGAAAGAACCCGTGCAGTAGGAACGAAAGCCGAATGTGTGTACTGTTGAAACCGGTACTTGGGTGATCTAGGGTATCCAGATTGGATGAGAAACGAATCAAGGTTTCCAAACCAAATTAGTCGATGCCGCGGGGTGATCTGGACCTGTCTAGCCCCACTGTATAGGAACAGAAAGTGTGCCACGGCTGACTCTGATCTACCAGCTTGCAGATGAATGATGCATTGCATCACGAATGTTATCAGTACGTATGTATGACTGCTTGACTACCCATTGCGTATCAGAGAAACCAGACAATTCAAGAGCAATCGCGATGCTGGGCGATCAAGGCTCGATGGTCGTTCGTGATCGTAAAAAAGGTTTCTCATCTCTTTGCTCATCATATGCATCCGCATACTACGTGAATCACCTTCTCTTCTGACGGAATTGCCGTACAGGCTCCGTGGGTCCCGGATATCTTCCAGGCCGTGTCCGAGATAACCGGCCCGGGTGCAATCGGCGCCGTCGAGGCTGAAACGATCGGAGACACTTAGGATGTGTAACTATTCCCAGAATCTCTCATTGTCCGCTCCTTTTCTGCAGGACTGAGTAGCTCGATGTGGACCTGCGAAGCTTAGCTCAGCGGGATTTCGCCCCTCCGTCTGCAAAGGATTCAAATGCGTGGTCCTTGCGGCCACGATACCACGGCTCTGGGAGCAAAACGTGTTGGTTCCTGGGTTCCGGGTAGTAAAAAGATCGTGGCGGTCCGTTCGGATTACTGATCCCGCGATGGTCTGTGTCTTTCTCTTTGCTGCTAAATCTCGGCCCGTTTATCGATGGATGTAAGCGCGAAGATGGGTTGGGTCCAGAATGCGTATCACGGGGGAAAAAAAGAAAGAGAAAGAAGTTGAGTTCAGCAGAGTTCCCTATTTGCCTCTCAAGTTCTGATGTCGATGTTAAATTGCCATGTTGGCTCTAACTTGCAGGCGGTTTTACTTCCGTGTTGTTCCCACCTTCCATCTGCTACTAAGCACCACGTGACTTTGAGCGTGATAGTCACGTGATTTCGAATTCTCCAGGTCGTTCCAATCGGTTAAGCCCCGGGCTTTAAACGCTGATATGGTCATATATCGTGATTCTTCAGGAGTCAATTCCTTGTTATTGTACTTCCCCGCCATTCTGCTGTTCTTCATCCGAGGTTTCTCAAGCGGAATCTCGTCCCGACGAAGCGACGAAGCTGGGATGAGATATGGTTGAGAAGTCATCTTATTGGTGGAGAGTGACGGTTGAACATCGGCTAAGACAGACAAGCTCATCATTCGAGCTGCTGGCATGCGCCTTCGTGGGGCTTCACCACCAACTAGAGAGTCCGTCTGCCATCATGAGAATAATGTATTGTGTTCAATTGGTAAATGATGAGCGGAATGAGCTGTTTTCTCACCCGGAGGAGGCTTCTTTATCAGGCAGAATACGAAGCCAAGTCACTTGCGGGGTCGTTTTTATCCAGGCAAGTCCTTCATCAAGGAGTATTTAGCTTTGAAAGAGAGGTCAATCCTCCCATTAATCGACAAGTTTCTTCATTATCTATGAGTTTTGAGTGACTTGCGCTGTTTTTGAGCACCCAAAATGGCCGATATCAACGTTGAAGATATTCTGAAGAAACTCTCCTTGGCTGAGAAGGTCTCTCTTCTCGCAGGTTAGCACTACTAGGATATCATCATATGCGAACTCTCCTTGCTAACTACTTGACAGGTGTTGACTTCTGGCACACAAAGGCTCTCCCTGAGCACGGTGTTCCATCTCTTCGTCTTTCAGATGGGCCCAACGGTGTAAGAGGCACCCGTTTCTTCAACGGTATTCCAGCAGCATGCTTCCCTTGCGGTACAGGCCTTGGTGCCACTTTCAATCAAGAACTTCTGGAAGAAGCCGGAAAGAAGATGGGCGAAGAAGCCATTGGCAAGAGTGCCCATGTTATTCTTGGTCCTACCATCAATATGCAACGATCGCCTCTTGGCGGACGTGGTTTCGAGTCCATCGGTGAGGACCCCTTTCTCGCTGGTCTCGGTGCTGCTGCTCTTGTTCGTGGAATTCAGAGCACAGGTGTCCAGTCGACTATCAAGCACTTTGTTTGCAATGACCAAGAGCATAAGCGTATGAGTGTCCAGGCCATCATCACCGAACGTGCTCTCCGCGAGATCTACACTCTTCCATTCCAGCTTGTCGTGCGTGACTCTCAGCCCGGTGCTTTCATGACATCTTACAACGGAGTAAATGGAACTTCTTGCAGTGAGAGCCAGAAGCTGTTGAAAGATATGCTACGAGGTGAATGGGGCTGGGAGGGTCTGATCATGAGTGACTGGTATGGTACCTACAGTGTTACAGACGCCATCAAAGCCGGTCTTGATCTTGAGATGCCCGGTCCCACCCGCTGGCGAGGCGACGTCCTTAACTTCGCTGCTGCATGCGAGAAGGTCTGGGGACATGTCATTGACGAACGCGCCCGTGAGGTCCTCAAGTTTGTCAAAAAGTGCGCTGGTTCTGGCGTCCAAGAGAACGGTCCCGAGAAGACCCTCAACACTCCTGAAACGGCATCGCTCCTTCGTAGGATCGGAAATGAGAGCATTGTTCTCCTCAAAAATGAGAAGAACATCCTTCCTCTAGCTAAGGACAAGAAGACTTTGGTTATTGGTCCTAATGCAAAGGTCGCGACTTACCATGGCGGTGGCTCTGCCTCCCTGGCCGCATACTACGCCGTTACACCCTATGACGGTATTGCTGAGAAGCTCGGCAACCCTCCCGCTTACACCATAGGCGCATATACGCACAAGCTGAACCCTCTCTTGGGTGACCAGACCAAGGGCCCTGACGGCAAGACCGGCATGAGCTGGAAAGTGTACAACAAGCCCCCCAGCGACTCGTCCCGCAAGCCTGTTGACGAGCTGTGGTTGACCAAGTCAGAGATGCATCTTGTTGATTACTACAACTCCGAACTCGAGGATCTTTGGTATGCCGACCTTGAAGGTATTCTCGAGGTTGAAGAGGACTCTACTTATGAGTTTGGTGTAATCGTTTGCGGCACTGCCAACCTTTATGTTAATGACGAATTAGTCGTCGACAACAGCACCAAGCAAGTCGCTGGCGACGCGTTCTTCGGCACAGCAACACACGAGGAGCTTGGCCGAAAGGAGCTCAAGAAGGGAGAGAAGTACAATGTTAGAATTGAGTTTGCCTCTGCTCCGAGCTTCAAACTCAAGCTTGACAACCCTGTCGTGGGCCATGGATCTCTTCGTGTGGGTGCTTCCAAGGTCATCGATGCCAAACAAGAGATCGAGCGATCTGTCGCTCTTGCCAAGGAGCACGATCAGGTAATCATCTGCGCTGGCCTCAACTCCGACTGGGAGACCGAGGGATCTGACCGGGAGAGCATGAAGCTCCCTGGTAAGCTCGACGAGCTTATCTCGGCTGTTGCTGCGGCGAATCCCCAAACGGCCGTTGTCATGCAGACCGGTACACCTGAGGAGATGCCCTGGCTTGGCGAAGTGCCTGCCATAATCCAGGCCTGGTATGGCGGCAATGAGACCGGTAATTGCATCGCGGACATCCTTTTTGGCGATGCCAATCCATCTGGAAAGTTGTCCCTCAGCTTCCCCAAGCGCTTGACCGACGTGCCAGCATTCCTCAACTTCCGCACCGAAGCTGGCCGAACACTTTACGGCGAGGACGTGTATATGGGTTACCGATACTACGAGTTTGCCGACCGAGAGGTTAACTTCCCGTTCGGTCATGGTCTCTCCTACACTACCTTTGCTTTCTCAGACCTCAAAGTCTCATCAAAGGATGGCAAGCTCACCACAACTGTCACCATACGCAACACAGGGTCTGTTCGTGGTGCAGAGGTTGCCCAGCTCTACGTGCGCCCGTTGCAGGCAGCTAAGGTGAACCGGCCTGTCAAGGAACTCAAGGGATTCGCCAAGGTCGAGCTTGATGCCGGCGAGTCCAAGACTGTAACTATTTCTGAGTTTGAGAAGTATGCCGCTGCCTACTTTGACGAAGAACAAGACAAGTGGTGCGTCGAGGCTGGAGAGTACGAAGTCATTGTAAGCGACAGCAGTGCCGTGGGCGAGAAAGCACTCAAGGGATCGTTCAAGATTGAGGAGACCTACTGGTGGTCCGGTATTTAATGTTTGGATGATATACGAGTATGTAACCGCGTAATACGCTAGATTGAACATAACATGATGAACTATACTACAGTTCCTCGTCTTGATTAGTGCAATCTCCAGTTATCCTGCCAAGTGCCTTATGTCCGCTAAATTGTATCCTCAGCAATACTATGCAATTTGTTGAACAAATTCTGAGGATCGTACTTCTTCTTCAACTCCCTCAACCGAGTCAGGTTGCCACCCCAAGCATCCTCGGGCGATATACTTTCTGCTTCTACGTTGATATACACACCGACAGGCCCCTTGCTCCAATGCCCACCAGAACCTGCCAGGTAACCGTTCGCTTCCCGGACCTGTTTGCAACTGCTTCGATTGAATTCGCGAACTGCCCTATCATGATCTGGGTTTTCCCAACCAAATAGCGTTAGGACATCGAAGTAGTCTCCTCGGTTGGCGTAGGCGGTTGCATCTTGCGCAACTTCTCGGATCTTCTCAGTCGGAAAAAACTCAATGGCCATGACAGATTTGCCCATTCCACCATACCTTTCACAAAATTCCCAAAATTCCTCTGCAGTCCGTAACATTGGTTCCATTTCCAGGGGCATCACAACGTTGCCCGATCCCGTTATTCGTCGGACTCCATGGTCCATGACAGGGTTTAGAAGGGTGTTAGTCTTTGCCGTAGTCATCATTTCAGTACTGTCAGCTATTGAATCCAGCTGAAGAAGGTCCGAGAAGTAGCTTCTGGCTTCTGGCTCCTGGCCATGAAATAAAGGAATGGCTGATACAGCACGCGAGGTCCCATCTGGTCCAAAACCTATTCCCAGCGCAAGACAATGACCCTCCGAGTTAGGTCTCTCGTATGACTTGTTTGCAAAGTGTAGTAGCTCGGGCAACTTATCGGCCGAATACGCTATCGTGCCACTCCAGACTTTGCCTTGACGATGGGCTCGAGATACAAATTGAGTGACGACTCCAAATTGTGCTCCAGCACCACGAATAGCCCAGAACAAATCTGCATTCTTGTCTTCGGACGCTTCAACTACTGAGCCATCGGCAAGGACAACTTCCACTTCTAGCAAGTTGTCTATGGTTAGACCGTGACGGGCTGTGAGGTAGCCATGTCCACCTCCTAATGTTAGTCCTCCAACACCGGTGTGGTTAACGACGCCTCCCACTGTGGCTAACCCATATTGCTCAAGGGCGACGTCGACGTCTTCCCAAAGACAACCGCCTTCAAACTCGACAGTCATGGCTTCTGTGTCAATTCTGACCTTCCGCATCTTCCTCAAATCAATCACCATGCCTTCGGAGGAAGAGGCGCCGCTAGAGGAATGGCCGCCACCACATACAGTCATTGGGATCTGATTAGAAACTGCAAACTTGACAGCCAGAGATACCTCACTTGAGTTGCATGGCATGACGACAGCTGCCTGTATGATTTCAGTATCGTGTTTCATTGCTCATCAGGTTTCAACATACTGCTCTCTTCACACAAGCCTCGCTCCACCTCTGTAACTTCTCTTCATAACCTTCATCACCAGGGAGTAGGACGCTCCCACACGTGATATCTTGACGAAGTCGCGCAAAGTCGTACATTGTGACATGTGATTGGGTGAATTTTGCTTTCTGGGACCTGAGGTAATTTCGAAGACCGGCGAGAGACAGAGGGGAGGTACTCCTTGGCTCAAGATAACGGAGGAGAAGGCGAGTATTTGACAATTTTCGAGGTCTCACAAATATTCCGATATGCACGATGTTGTTGGCCGATCCGAGACATGTCGTCATTAAACATCTACACAGCGGCCATCCTCGGCCTATGATAAATCGAGGCCATTCAGCGCAGTCGAACCTGCAGGTGGCTTCTTGCAGAAGCATCCGGCGTCGGAAATATGACTATTCGCTCCAGGTGAAGAAGTGCGTATCATAGCTCGTCTCTTGGTAATTCGAGGTTTGGACAAGCACCATCCATCGCAAAGCCCTTGTACTGATCCACTACCCACTGTCCTCCCATGAGTTGCTTTGTACTACCTGCAACTTCTCCTCCAGCCAGCCATCTCTGTATTCGAAATGCTGTTTTTGCGATATCAAAGAAAAGATGCCAGTCATCCATACCCAGAGACATCATGGTTGAAACGGTTAATGTTTTGATAAGGCGACCGAATCTAATTTCGTGGCAATTCGTAGAAAGCGCGATCATAATCCAGGCAAAAATACCAAGGACGGATTTCCAATTTGGCAATCCATGCTGCCAGATAGCAGGCCAAATTGCATTAATATCCTCTTCGGAACAGGCGGAGCTGATTGGAGAACGAGTCGAGATCGCCTTGCAGTAAACCAGAGCGACTTTCCGAATAACAAGATACATTAGGTCTGGGAGTTCATAAGGTGAGGAGGACTTGTCGGTCCTGCACGACCGAGGAGACTGGTCTGGGCTGTCAAACGAACTAGAGCGGGAAGGGTTGCAAGAAGTTCGCAGTGGTGGGGTTCTTTCTGGAAGCTCCCATATCTTGTTATAAAACCCATCTGCGCTGTTCATAACAGTTTGTATTCGGTCGGGAGTTGGGTCTTTTGGAAGTGACAAGACGGCCGAGAATAAACTTCTCACCTTGTCAAGTATATCAGCGGTAGTGGGGTGTAACTGTAAAGAGTTTGAGCACTCCCTGAAAGATTGCCAGTTGCACAACAGAGGTGTGTTGTATGCCGTCTTGATGGGTGTCCTTTTGGCATCGTAGAAAGGGAACTCGGAATTGCCATAAATAGTCGGCTTGATCTCATGTGCTAGCGCCATGGCAATATCATGACTGGGTAGAATATGTCAGTTATTGAGGCAAACAGGACAGAACCAATCCTGCATGACACCTGCCTGTGTCATTGCAAAAGTGTTGTTTATCGACTTACACCAGTATCATTTTGGCCAGATAGCCACGTAACCCAAGCTGACCTAGCCCACCTCTCATTCTTACCATAACCTTCAGCCCGTGGAGATGAGTCTGTAGGTGGGTCGTCTCGCCCCAATACCAGGCGTCAGAGATCATTTGTACAACGGCAAGCAGAAGTGTGTCGTTCTTTTGGGCATTGACGTCCCCAAGCTGTTTGTTCAGCATAATATAAACGTAACCCTGGTATATATATCGTAATTTCTTCGGCATATCGCCAGTTTCGGTAAGGAAGCAGGCTGATGTGAACAGTGCTATTTGTAGGAGAAGGGGGTCTTGAACGGTACAAGGAACCCACATGTTCATAAACTCATTTGCGGGATCCGGCTGTCCGTCTACTGAGCATTTAAAGCGGGATAGTAGAGACAAGTCTGGAAATATGTGAGCAAAGAAGTACCTATACAGGAACAGCGTGGACTTACGAAGGCGTACCAGCTCTTTGTTCAGCGTCGTGGCCTTCATGGGGAGGAAGTTGAGCTGTGTCATGGAGCCGGCAATGGGATAGCCCAAATCTACATTGCCATCATCTTCTATTTTGATCATGTCATTGGACAGGATGCGCTTAACATCATCGGTGCCTTTCTTCTTGATGATCTCAATGCTCTGTGCTATTGTCTTGTCCGTGTCACCATCGGGGGATGCAGCAGTCGGATACGGGTTCCAAATGCTTGTTGACGATTGCGTTGATAAGGTTGTACATGAACTTCCTGTCGGTGAGGGCAAGCTGCTTGAGGAGGGTGATGAATCAGGCAACTGATCCGCCATATAGTAAAGAGCATGCTGGATGGAAGCTGGGTTCAAATGAGAATATGGTCCACCTCGCACTTCGGCGATTGAAGGTAGCTTGGGCTGTGGACTTGGAGGTGGGGCTCTAGAAATATATTGAGTCAACATAACGAATTAAGGGACACAAACGCAAAAGATGGAGGCAGTAAATGGAAAGCAGATAGTGTAAACCAACCTTTTTGAAGATTTAACTTCATATACACATTCGGGAGTAGGAAATCGACGATAACAATTTGTACAAGGTTGTCCTTGAGAGCACTATACAGCAGTTAGCTTGCATTGAATGGTGTAAGTGATCTGCTAGGGGCAGCGACGAGTGAATCGGCTGGAAGAACCACATGATTCTCACATCCCGTGTAAGTGTTACGCAGGCAATAGTTTTCTCATTGCAGCAGCAGATAGTGAAGAGCGGGTTATAACATATGAGTATTGAACTCACTTTCTGCTTGCGACGGCGGCATTCAAGGCATGATGACGTTTGGCGTTGAGCACGTTTTCTGGGTGGTGCGGCCTGCATCTGCATGGCTTCGAGTCCCGGCAGCATGGCGCTTGGGGTTGTCATTGTGTCACGCCAACGGAACGGGCCCGGCAATAAAGATCTGCTTGCAATACCCAAGAGTTTAGATGAGACGAGACCAGATGACAGGCTAAAGTCAGGGCGTCGATAATGATCGGTATCCCTTACCGAAGCCAAAGAATAATGATTGGTCTGGTCAGAGCCAACAGTCCTCGAATGAGCACCGTTCAGAGACACTGAATGAGGCTGTTGGTTCAACAACAGAGCATGGCACAGCAGTGCAGGCCGGGGTTGGCAAGCAAGGATGGGTCAAGATGGGGTAACGGGTGTTGGTTCTGTCCAAAATGGCGGCGCTTGTTTGGGGCAATACAGTGCAAGAGAGCGCCTGTCTCAAGTACCAACACAGGGTACAAGGCTGTGGGATATACCGTTGATCAATGGTTCCGATTGAGCCCAGAAGGTTGGGAATCAATCGAGGGTCATGGCGAACCGCAACGGAATGGGTTGAATAGACAGAATATATCTGAAAGACGGGCGAGACCAAGACCGAGCGTCGTCGCTTATCAACCAAACGCGGCAACCGGGCGGCTGTCCGGAGAGGATACTCCAGGCTTGTCTAGTTACAGCCAGCGCTGTAACCGTCCTGGTGCACCTGTACCCTGACTTTCGTGAGTAATATTGCGTGTCTCTGGCGCGCCGTTTGACTCTAGACAGATGCAAGGAGTTATCTTACTCTCCCTTGCGTGCGTTGACGATGCGAGACGAAGCGAAGTGAAGCGAGGCAAAGCAAAGCGATGTGATGTGACAATCAGTCCGTCGTTGTAGGATGCAATTTGATGTCACCTTTGAGCGTGGCTTGCGTGAACTAGAGGCCTGCGTACTGTATATGGAAGCTGAAGATGGCAAATCGCTCCAAAGTCTTCAGAGGCGTCCGGCAACAATAACCACCCACGCACGGAAGCGAACAAAGAAATGCAACCCAAAAGTTCCTGCTTGCCGATCGTTGATCATAAACATCAAGTTGTAGGTAGGCAGGCAGATCAGATCCAATTTTGCTGCAGTGCAGTCAGGGGATTCTTGCCGTTCCCACTTAATGCCTAGGTACTGTAGATATGGAGTGGTGGAGATGGAGAGACCATGCATGTCGTACTCTGGACAAGACAAGACAAGACAAGCCAATGACGAGAGTAGTGTTGACTTCTTGGCAAGGCAAAGGCAGGGAAACAAAGACAAGATCGATGGTTGAATAAATAGAGAAGAAGCTGTCGCAGCGCAGCAGAGGTTCTGGGCCAATTCCAATAAGTAAGTGGTGATGCAGCCGTGATGCACCAAGTTGTGATTGTAGGCTCGGCAATCGACCTAGACCCTGCAATAGGCAGGCACTAACACCTTGTCGTCAGTTCTAGCGTTCAGCCATAAACATTTAGAGCAATCTCTCCAATCAGACGAGACGAACTCGTTGATGAATCAAAGGTTAAAAGCCTGAAGCTATCCTGATACAGTCAAGCACCATCGCGGATGCCGATAGCGGATAGCCCACCCCGAGTGTCCGCTTTCATTCGGTCTTCAGTCCAGTCGTCCCCTTGAAAATGCCTGTGTTGTGAGATGGGCAGCTCTAGAATCAGGGTTTGAGCTCGCCATGATAGAAACCAGGTTCAGCTTCGTATTGCAACGTATGAGGATCGTTTTCAGTCAAGACAAATGCTGGGTTGTGAGTGATAAGTGGAGGGGTCCATGGATGGATGTCAAGGAGCAAACAGCTCATGTCTTTGGTGAAATTTGACTTGTCCAAGGCCCAGACCACTAATGAATGCCCCCACATACTACCGCTGTCCCGCCTTCAAGATCTGCTTACCCGCGACTTTAAAATGGCACCTTGACGTTAGGTCCAGCCAGGCCCTCAGGGCATCACAAGAATTGGCCCCAAGAGCATAAGAGACGAAATAATTTGGTCACTTTATGTCAGCTCAGGTTAGCACTTAGGCTACTTTATTTTAGTAACCTAACTTAGCATTAGAGGGCGTTTCTTCTATGTCGTTTTCGGTCTACAAAGCTTGTTAGGAGTGCAACAAACATCACAAATTCTCAAATACATACACTATAGCCAAGTCGAATGATTCACTGGTTTCACGTTCAAGGGGGTACCCAGACACAGGACTAAGATTGCTTTACACAATCATAACTGATTGTGACCGATTGTAATTGAGTGCAACTTGCTTATTCTGCTGCCAACAGCTTGGACAACATAAGCAGATCAAATATCCAATGGCGTAATAAGCCAATTCTCATTATGCATACAAAAAGCCTATATAAACTAAGAATCCTTATATCATTCCATCAATCTCGTTCCAAATACAGAAGGCCGTATCAACAAAAACCAGGTGGTATCTAGTCGCGAAGAAGAAGAAGAGCAAAGAAAAACACATCATCATATCGCCGATCCCCCATGTTCAACGCCAATCCTGTATTCTAGGGTTTCTTTCATAATTCGAGCTCATTCCAGGAGCGAGCGTATCTCATCCTCGTCGTGAAATTTCCATTTTCAAGCAAAAGTCAGGGGAACGTAGCGTTAAGGACTTTATACTTCAAAGTCTTCACCTTCCCCTGTAGTCGGGCTTGCGAGCCATGTTTACTGGTGGAGGCTCATCGTCATCCAGGGGATATGGAGGCGCGACAGCCGGCGCCCTTCTACCATTGTGATGTTGTTGGCTCTCTGGGAGAGGCGTCTTTGGTGGCAACGGCGGCGGCTCGATTCGAGTTGGTGGTGGTGCAGCCACGTTGGGAGCCGGCCTAGGGTATTCGTCCGGACTCACAATGGCAATGAGATCCTGACCAGCGACGTTGTCACGGTATTGCGATGGCGTAGGCGATGATACTGCCAAATGATCCTCTGGATACAAAGCCGGAGCGCTGGCGCTGGGGCCACGAGGTCCCAGAGGAGGCGATTTTGGGGCAGCAGAATCCGGATGTATGCGCTCGTACGAGCTTCGAGGCGAGCCATTGTGGTTCATGTGCAAGTTATCTGAGCCCGACTCAAAGGAAGACCGACTAGCAGGGCTATGGGGAAGTGGGACAGCTGTCGGGATATCTCCAGGAAGTTCAAATGCCATGGGCATCTCCCATGTGCTCGATGTTGACTTAACGATTTCAGGAATACCTTCCGGAGCTCGCGCATGACGAATTTTGGCCCGGTGAATCTTGCCAAGTTTCGACGAGATGCCTTGGATCATCTTTTGTTCGGCTTCCCTTGACATATACCTTCGGGTTCCAGTGCTGATCTCTCCGAGTCGGTGCCATTCGTTCATGCCAAACTCGCCCACACCTACTTCAACATTGAGTCGGTAGTAGGCATCAATACTAACGTTTCGCTTGCCCAGGTGTTCGCGCATCATGTATTCGTGGATCTTCTCGCAGCCTTCGATTTTGGCGATCAACTTCCTACGTGCATCCGCAAATTCGCCCAAGAAGCCCTCATACCACATCTGCGAATTCGAATCTGTATTCTTAGGTCGTCTTCCAGTGCCGACGCTAACAAATACTCCCACTTCACGACCGGGCCACTCGTTGACCACAGCTTCGTCCAAAGCTTCTGGGCTGGGGTTGAAAGTGCCGACGCCATCGTCGTGGAAAACCGATTGCCCGATGGTGATAGGCTTGAAGGCAAGTCCGATAGAGCAAGTGGCCCGGCCAGCTTGCCAGATTTTGCAGTCAAACTCAGGTGGGGGTTCTTTTCGCGAATCGTAAGATCGTAGTAGAGCTGCGGGGGCGCCTCGAGGCGAACCCTTGTAAACTGCTGTGACAGCGCTAAAATTCTTTGTCAGTATTCTTGTCTAGATTTTAATAGCTGATGCGTAGAGGTGACTCACGTTTTAGTGCGGTTTTCCCTATGATCGTACAAACGAGCGTTGGGGTCGCCATATCTTGAATTGTATGCAGGCCGATGCGCCATCTGCGAAGCGGGACTGCGAGCGCTAAAGCTCACGGTGCTTGCATTGCTTTGATTGCGACGAGGAAGTCCGGCACTCGAGTAAGACGCGGCGTTGAGAGGATTGGTTAGCGGAGACTCAGCACTGTCATTGCCTTCTCTCTCTTTGACGGTATGTTCTTGCACGGCGGTTTTGATGGCTTCTTCAAGTTTGCTAGCCTTAAAGAGGGTCGAGCGGTATGGAATTCCAGCAATAGTTTTGTCGGTCTGGAAAACGGTGCGCGTTAATCGAACGTAGAGTTCCTTGCAAGTCTCCAGATCGAGGCGCAGTCGGCCCAGCATAAGAGCAATCAGGCCTCCCGTGCCCGTACCAACGATGAGATCAAAGTGGTCGCATGGCTTAGGAATTTCGTGTCGCTTGGGAGCCCGGCCCTCGATTTCGACAAATGTTCGGTGCATAAGCTCCTGGATAATAATGAAGATAGAATAACCTCGGACGCCTCCGCCATCTATGGCGCACATTAGCAGCTGGAATAAACAAAGACGTCATTGTCGTAGACACATACCGAGTGATAGAACTCGAAGAGGCGGGCCCTTGGTCGTATCCTTCCTCCTGACTCCGCCAGAGTCCATGGGCACAGAAGATGCAAGTCTGTCGCGGCGTGCGCTTCAATTAATTCTAGAAGGGCAAGTTATGGATAGTTCGGGCGTTCGTGAGAAGCGGCACAGTCGCGCCAAAGTTTAAGGTGCTGTTGAGCGTTTCGGCGGTTGTTGCTGGTCGAGATCAGGTGGGCTCCAACGGCAAGAGACAAGCAAACTGATCAAGTCTCGTGCGCTTGGGGTGAATTTTCTTTGATGTCTTGGAGAAGTGAGACCTCCGGGTTTGTTAATGGGATCGGTTTGCAAATCCAAGGTAAAGTAATATTGTGGGCAACAAGGCAGTCTTGGCTGGTAGTGACTATCCAAGAAACACTACGTAACGTAACTAGTGCAGGGCAGGTCGCCCCGCCTCGTAGAAGGCCAAGATCCCTGAAGCCCTGACGCAACAGTGAGCGGACCTCTCGGAAGCTTCTGCTGGGAAGCCTCCCAACCCCTGTAGCCGCTCGAGTTCACAGGCGGGAACTTGCCCAGGACTGGAAACTCACGCGCCACCTTAGAATCCTGACAGCAGCTTGAGTTGGATGCGGTTGGACATGAGCGTCCTGGCTACTGCACGTTTAATGGGAGATGCAGACGATGATCGGTTTCCTCTCACCATGATCCTCCACGACCATGTGCGGTTAGATGTTCCATACATAGATGCGCTGGGCTGAAACGAAACGATGACCCAATCCTTTCCCTCGCATCCCGTGCGGTTCGCACAACACGAGACGGCTAGAGAGTGGCTGTGTAAACTTGGCTTTCTGGTTCTTGGCATCAATGCTTGCCTCCCGTCCATTCACGGGCCTTGGCTTGGTTTGTGCCTCTTGGCAATTCCCAAAGCTTAGACCTTTCGCCTCGGTTGGAAGATCAAGTTGTCTGTGACTTGTAGAGATCTACCGTGCCATATCATCCGGAAGGGATATATCCGTCGGAAATCCAATCATCCACATGGCATTTTCCATCCGTTTGGATGTGATTCACTGTCAACGTTGGTACGGAAATAGAATGAACGAGAACAGAAAGGTTTGTCCGTATATGGCGCCGTCTCATTGGTTGTATTCTTACAGTTTTGTGGCTGTGTAAGTCAAATTCGCCACATACCCGCATCCGAGACTGGGTAGTAACTCCAGGGTTTCCATAAGAATCAGGGACTTAACGATGTGGACTCCTCTTTGGGAAATGTTGGATTCACGAATCCGAAATTCGCGACTTCTCCATGAGGTAGCCAAGTGATATTCAGGAGAACCACAATTGCCCCCATCGACTTACATGGAGTACCTGGAGATCTTAGGCCTCTACGGAAGCCGGCAAAATGTCAGAAACCCAATATTCGGCATGTGGCACAACGGCGGCCTCTTTGTACGTGAATGACCGTTTATACGCGTGGTCTTCTGCACATTGCTAGAATCTCCTGACTGGCACACGAAAGTCACATATTCAACCACGTATGTGGCAGACGACACTTTCCAGATTATTGTTTGTTACCTATCCGAGCAGAGTATAATGTTACAAAACTGTCTAACAGAGATGCCACAAAGTCATTGACAAAAGAACTAAGAGATGTCAAGCGATGGATAGTTACATAATAGCAAATGCCTTCACCAGGTATAATAATATCCAGGCTATTTATTATATTGCGCTCACTTACGTAGTATACCCAACGAAGCGACGTCCCTCCTTCAGGCTTGCGTTGCAAACAGCAGCTTGTGTCTACCAAGTTATGGCTCAATAAGGGGTGGGTGTTTGCGGGTTCAAGATCGGTAGTCAGTACTCATGCTGACACAATTTCATGATCTCCGTTTTTGAGAAGCATCTGTAACCAAATCAGGTACCGCAGCTGCAGGAATGCCTTTACTAATAACTCAGTTACAAAGTACGGTCGTGTTAGAGTCTGTATGTCAGCCTCCACTTATACTCACCCCAGTCCCTTACAGAGAATGTCGACTTGGGTTGTCAGCATCCCCCAGCCTTTGATAGCATCGATCATAGCAAAGGACAGGCACGTTTACGAGCATACATACGAAGATCTAGCATTTTCAAATATTAAATTCGAAGATGTTCTGGAGTCATTATTCTCTAATCAGCTATCCGGGTGAAGCCTTCGTACGCAGACAACTTAAGTACTTTTGCTCTTGTTGAACCTGTTCATAAATGCATCTCAAGCAACGGAATCTGGCTTCGTCTGTCAGCCGTGCCCACACCGACCGAGGCTCTGCGACAATACTGTCTCGAATGCTACTCTGCAGACGCAGCCGGCAGCTGGATGTTAGCCTGCGAGGTACGTGATATTATCACTTCTGCAGCACGACTTGGCCTCAGATTTCGAGCGACCAATCCCTCCCGGTTCGAGACATTCATAAGCTAGAGCAGAGCTCTAAGTTGCATGATTCCGTGTAAGTGAACACAATGCATCGAAATCAAAGCTCACCACGACTGGCGACACAGGTCGTGCTCCTGCAATCGGTGTTACCATAGCGCGTGTCTAAGGCAGGGTTGCCGACCGGCTCTCGTCTGTTGTCTTTTGCATTCATTCGTTGCCGACCCGTCCGTTTCGTGTTCTGGCTTCTTACTCGCCCATCAACAAGCAACACCTCTGCCGACTTGTCCACAGTCGTCGTGACAAGTCGTCGCTCACCATTGACACGCTCCCCAGGATTGAGGAGGGGGTGCGCCATTACTCCACTTTGGAAGCTCACTGCTGCATTACTGTTGATTCGGGCATCCCGTGGCAGCCTTGAGTTACCGGTTGAGAGAGACTGTATCGATTGATGAAGGAAAACCAGTGTTCTGGGAAGGCAATTGGGGGAGGCTTGCGCCGTTGAAACCTTGGTGGTTAACCAGCATGAGCTAAAAAAGCAGATCTCAAGGTCTCGAGAACTGGCCCACAAAGTGCTCCTCGACGCAGGCCAGTACTTGATATGATAACAGTTAGTGGCCGGTGAGTATGCACGGCGCGTTTAATAGTAACCGGAGGCTAAGAAGGGAAGGGATCAAAATTCAGTTGGATTGGTTGAAGAAGCGTAATCAGCCGGTTTGTGTGAGGAACAAGTTGTGTGAGCTGTGCTGTCTGCGGATGATTTGTGCAGCTCAAGGCGCAGTACCGTACAGCAAGTATAGCAGGTAGGCCGATAACACTCATCCTCTTCGCTCCTCCTTCTTTTATCAGCTGAGAACTTTTGTGAGGTCTTTCTCATCTTTTTTGGTTTCAACCGTCGAACCCCTCCTTCAGGTCAGCCCCTACATCTAACGTTACTCACCCAGTCCCAGGGTAGGTACTGAGGTTAGGTATAGTAGTTTGAGCTACCGACTGATCTCAAAAGATACCTACATTGGATATCAGCATAGATTAGGCAAACCGGTATCGTGGTTCCAATTGATCATCAAGTGAGTACAGAATCAAGACATTGTACTCTTTGTGCTTTGTTGTGGGATGGGAGGGAGGCCACCAGAACAGCACCAGCACCAGCCCCATCTCAGCCAGCTCCCTCACTGCAGCTGACCCTTGGCCTTACTTTAGTACCTTGGGTTACCTTCCTTACCTCTACCTTCCTTGCCTTTAGACAACCTTACAGTCAAACGGAGAGAGAGAGAGGCTGACAATTGCGGAGGCAGCCCCTCTTTGAGTTCTCTGCATCTGCATCTGCATCTGCGTATGCCTATGCCTATGCCTATGCATTTGCTCGCTACACGCTCCTCTCTTCATCTCTTCAACTCGTTTATAGTTAAATCCCCACCTGCTTGGCCATTGTGAGAGGATTCGAAGACCCTTGTCTGTTGATACCCCAACCAATGAGAAGCTTTTCCACCGGAGCACCCCCACCTCTAATCTTGTCAGGCCTAGGCCCCATTAAGCATCCAAAAACAAACTCACACAAAAGACGGCGGCTAATAATATTCAAGCAAGGACCACTCGATTTTGGCTATAGATTGATTGCTTTATTTCAATTGGTGTCTCAAGCCCTGGCCTTTTTCTGTTGAATCCTGCCACGACAGCCTCGTGCGAGCGAGCCTTCCCACCATCCTAGCCTTCCCTCTGGTCTTCTCTTACTCTTCATCACCCATGCGACGTATGTTCTCTCTCTAGTGGTCCGGCTTGTTGGCTTTCTTACCTTTTCTCTGCCATTGGCATTCCTCTTCCAAAGTCCTTCCTTCCTTCACCTCAGCCGGTATTCTATAAATCGTCCGATTTCAACTCAATTCCCCTCGTATACTGTCGCCCTATCGCTTCGCTTCTTCATCAACAATTCTTGAGCCCACACGAATTTATATGTATCTTGGTTTTGACAGAAGACTACTTAGATAGCAGATAAACTACCTGTCGTATTCGAAACTTGCTATCCAGCCAACTCTGCATTCGAGTGCGCGGCCGAAACGAAACCCGCTTCGGTTCAATGACCTTCGCCGACTTCGCTTGCTGACGACCGCATCACCTTCCAATTTGCACCCTTGCTCGTATTTGTCGATGGAACCCAACAAACGACGCAAGCTTGCCCCAAAGGTCAACGCCACGACGCCTAGCAAGCCGCCGCCGCCTACACAATTCCCCCACGAATCGGTCAGCTCATGATCCTCTAGCTTTCCGCGTCCTGTTCTTGCTAACCCGAGCTCTGGATATAGCCTCAACAGCATTATCCAGCTCAGGAGGCCGCTCCGGCACCCCTTTCCGAACGTCATGACTTTGAGTCCTTTGCGCGACATCTTCAAGATGCCGCTATGCTTATCCAAAGACAGACCGAGCGTCACCCATACACCGATGTCTCCGTTCTGCTATTGAGATGGGAAGAAGACGAGTCTGTCGATGAGGATCTAACTGCTCTCGAGCAGGTTCTTCAGAAACAGTACAAATACAGAACTGAAAAATGGCATATTCCCACAGTACCGAACCCAAGCATTAAGCTCGGGGTTCAAATGGCTTCTTTTCTCGAACACGCGAGAGCCAACCATTTGCTTATCATCTACTATGCTGGCCACGGCTACGTAAGTTCTGATGGCCAGCTTTTTTGGGCTTGGTGAGTTGGATGTTTCTCAGATGTGCTGTTTGTCTCGCCTATGGCTGACATCTTCTCAATAGCAATGCCCGAGAAGATGCCGCAAAACTAAAATGGGATGGTGTCCGTTGTCTGTTCGAGGATGCCCAGTCCGATATCTTGTTGTTGCTCGACACATGCGCTATACCGGATCCCCCAATGGCCGGTAGTCATGGTGTGAAGCAAGCCATTGCGGCCTGCACATCAGATCGTAGTCCAGATAGCATAGAGAGGTCATTTACGTCCAACTTGACCGAGGCTCTTCAAAAGCTCAGTAGTGGACGACCGTTCACAACACAGAGACTCCATGAAGAAGTATTATCGCTGAAACAACAGCAGCAGCTGCTTCAAACTCCTCGGCAAACCAACGGAAGCACCTCGAATGCGCAGTCGTCTCCACAAAATCCAGTTTTCATACCTCTAACTCCCGGAAAGGGTCAAAGTATTGCTCTTGCGCCAATGCCCTCAAGACCCCGAACTGGTTCGCAAAATGGACATGATGCGGATGGCCAGAGTAATCGCGAAGAACAGCTGATCGACCCAGAATCTGTTGTCGACCTCAGGTTTGAAGAGCCTCGGGTGCTTGTTTGCACTACCTTTGTCGGTGATGCAAGTCCGGATATGTCCTTTTTCTCTCAATGGCTGCACAGTACACCACCTCTCGGCGACAAGATTGCTGTGGAAGGCATGTTTCTTGGACCACCTACTATGCTTCTCATATCCATGCCGCACTCGATCTGGAACGTGGTGCAACACGATAAAGTCTGTTGCTTTTTGGGGTACATCAGCTCTCACAACATGATCAACCTCTACAACAGGTTAGTAGGCTCTTCTGGTATCAAACCGTCAGCCAGAGAAGTTGAGGATGGTCGAATTCTCCTCGAGGCAAGGGATCACGCATTTAGCACTCCTGCTCGTGTCCGGCGAGACGAAGGACATTCTTTCCACACGCCAGCCACAAGAGAAGCGCCCAGTTCTGTCGAACGAAAGGAGTATCCCCCGCAAGCCAGTCCTTCAGTCCAAGCATACGCCAACTCAACAGGTAGCCATGCCAAGCCCAAAGACGAGGTGGAAGATTCGGCAGAAATGCAGGAAGCTGCTGAGCAACTGAAAGCCTTGAGCCACGTTCGTCACCCGAGTGACGAAAGCCAAAACATCAACAGGCCTCGCACAATTCTCCCTGACGGAATGCCTGAGATTAGACCAGAAGGAGAGAATGACGAGCATGGCAACGGAGATCCTCTAGCAACGCTTCGCAACGTCAACGCTGCAGTCAAGCCTCCTCGGAGGTCTCTACCTAAGCAGGATACTCGATGCAATCACTGTAGCCATGCACCTTTTAAGGATTCTTCTTCGTTGAGAAAGCATATCGCTGCAGCTCACACCAGGCCATTTCCATGTGCGTTCTCGTTTGCTGGTTGTACAAGTACCTTCGGGTCGAAAAATGAGTGGAAGAGGCACATTGCATCACAACATCTATGCTTGCAATACTATCGCTGCTCTTCCTGTCCCCAGAGCACTGCTGAAGGCAAAGGGAACGAATTTAACCGCAAAGATTTGTTTACACAGCATTTACGGCGCATGCATGCCCCTTTTCAAATCAAGAGAGCGCTGGCCAAGGGAGATAGTAAGCTTCAGGCCGAGTGGGATGCGCATGTTAAAGAGATGCAAGTGTCTTGCCTCGTGCAGCGCAGATTGCCGCCTCAACGATCAGCGTGCCCAAAACAGGGCTGTCAGAGTGTCTTTGAAGGCCCCTCCTCATGGGACGAGTGGACTGAGCATGTTGGTCGGCATATGGAAAAGGGAGAAGGCGGTGGTAGGCTCGGAGTAGATGGCCTACTCGCCCAATGGGCGCTGGACGAAGGCATTATTGAGCGTAAAGCAGATGGTGAATATCGATTGTCAACCAGTAACGGAATGGGCGGAGGCAACAGTGGAGGTGTGCCTCCTGTTTTCGAGCAAAAAGAGTCGACCTTAACCTCGGTTTCGACACTGGAACCGTCACAGCCGGAGGAGTCCTTGATCGTGGAGACAAACACGAAACCTCCAGAAGACAGAATGGAGGTTGACACTCCCGAGTAAAGTGGGCGCTTGGTGACTGACTATAGGGCGCATTACGAAACTTGTGCAATACAATGCACTGCAACGACATGACGATACGAAGTGAATGACCAAATTTCAAACAGTTTTCTTTTCTTATGTAGTGACGGTCGCTACCTTGTCCAGTCACTCGCTTAGAATATGTTCTCATGAACAGGATGAAGTCTCGTGACTTCAAGGCTTGAAATAAAATATCAAATGGGGTTAAGAACTACGTAAAAGGGTATAAAAGTCTTCAATTAAAAAAAAAAAAAAAAAATCCCATACAAACCTTGTCGTCGTGTTGGTGTATCAGTCTCCCTTACCGAGGCACAAGTTTAATGAGTAAATATCCTATGCCTAAATACCTTCTCTTTGTTGCAGCTGAATTCGCGATTAGACTACAGAAATGCTCATGAAGAGGCTTGAAGAAGTTTAATCTGAATAAGTGGTTGGGGCTTTGCATGGCTTGATGCATTTCACTGAGAATGGCATCCAATCCATGGTAAATTAGTCGAACCTAGCCAACGTGCTCGATCCGACAATGCACCCCTAGATCCCCTACAATCCTCTGAAGCCCACTGAAACTTAAATATCAACAAAGACACTGCATCATTCATCAACACGTGTCAAACCAGCAACCGCGATACCTTCATCCTCCCAACACAATTTTGTCACGTACTTCATCCTCAAGGCCCAAAGATGCCGCCTTCATCCAAAAATGAAAGCCCTCCGGCGTCTTCACCTCCGTCTATGATCAAGGGCGCATCGCTCCTCATCATCCTCCAGCTCGCCTCCCGCCTAATAACATTCATTGCCAACCAGCTTCTCCTGCGCTACCTGACAGCTCCTCTACTAGGTCTATCAACTCAACTCGAAGTGTACTATCTCTCTGTTCTCTTCTTCGCCCGCGAAAGTTTGCGCGTGGCGATTCAACGCCGAGATTCAGGTTCTCAAGCGAAACAGGAAAGCCAAGCCGTGGTGAACTTGGGATATCTGTCCATTGGCTTGGGAAGTCTGGTCAGTCTCGGCCTGGGATGGATGTATCTTGCGTACGCTACCGAAACAACTCTCTCGACGCCGTACCTTGTCGAATCGCTGTACCTGTACGGATTTGCAGCTATGGTTGAGTTGTTGTCTGAGCCATGCTTCGTTCTCATGCAGACAAGACTGCAGTTTGGTACGCGGGCTGCAGCAGAGTCTATTGCGACATTCTTGCGATGTATTGTCGTGTTTGGCTCTGCGGTTTGGGCATCCAAGCACAGTGATATCGGAGTACTTCCTTTCGCCCTCGGACAAATCACTTATGGCACTTCGCTGTTCCTTGTTTACCTAGTATCAGGATATCAGCTTGCGTCTTCGATCGGCTTTTCTCTCCTTCCCAAAACTATTGCTACAAAGGAAGATCGCTTTTGGGGCTCTATGTTTGATCGACCAACGATAGGCCTCGCCGGTAGCATGATGGCTCAAAGTGTGGTCAAGCATCTTCTTACTCAGGGTGACACCTTTCTCATCTCCCTACTGGCCTCTGCCAATGTCCAAGGTGCATACGCACTGGCAAACAACTACGGCAGTCTGCTTGCCCGTCTTCTCTTCCAGCCTGTCGAGGAAAGTAGCCGAAGCTATTTCTCTCGACTCCTGTCATCTGCCACCCCAGTCAAACAAGGCAACAAGCCCTCTCCTATTATCACAGAAGCAAAGCAGAACTTGTCAACTCTACTCCGGCTCTACATACTTCTTTCATCCGTCATCATTAGCCTCGGACCTTTTGCTGCTTCGTCTCTTCTGGCGATTGTGGCCGGCAAGCAGTGGGCCGGCTCAGGGGCTGGTGATGTTCTTGCGGCGTACTGTTTCTATATTCCCTTCCTCGGCTTGAACGGCCTTACAGAGTCCTTCGTGGCATCGGTCGCTACGGAAGCCGAAGTTCATAAACAGTCTGGTTGGATGGGCGCCTTTTCTGTCGTCTTCGCTAGTTCGGCTTTCCTCTTCATGAGAGTTTACCCTCTTGGCGCCATCGGTTTGGTTCTGGCCAATATCATCAACATGGGATGCCGTATCATCTGGAGCGGAGCGTTCATTAAGCGCTATTTTAAACAACATGGTACTGATTTCAAGATCAAGAGTCTGATTCCTGAGAGCACCGTCGGCGTCTCAATCGCTACAGCCATTCTTCTCAAGCAACTCAAAATCGCAGACAACGCGGACCCACCGATCAAATCTCTCGTCAAGATCGCTGGCTCGGCCATCCCATTATTGCTTCTAATGTACGTTTACAAAATTCCAAATAACAGACTTTTCGACTCATCTAATTCATCGCAGCCTGGTCCTCGAGCGCCATTTTATCCTTGAGTGTCTAAACTCGGTTCGCGGTCGCAAAGCCGCCAAACAATAGCGCTTTCTTTTTCCATAATAGCAATTCTAATCAAATGTAATCTTGGTGGACTTTGCGTTCATATCAACATCCTTGAAGAAAGCACCGTACATATCGTGAGCCTTCTTCTTGACGGTGGTGCCGAACTTGAGGAGATCCTCGGGCACGGGCTGGTTGGCTCCTCGGAGAATGTTGACGAGACTAAACCAGTAAGCATGTGTCTATATATGAGTGCCTGATATACTTACGAGCCAGAGTGAGACTTGTCCTCAACAGTGAAGAAAGTGATAGCTTGGCCGGTCTTGCCAGCTCGGCCAGTTCGTCCAATACGGTGGACGTAGTCCTCAATAGTCAAAGGGAACTGTGCAAGTTAGCGGGTGTTAAATGATTGTTTGGTCGATACATACTGTAACGTTGATAACAAGCTTGACCTCAGGGATATCGAGACCACGAGCAGCGACATCGGTGGCAACAAGAACGGGGGTGTGTCCGGACTTGAAGGCCTCGAGACTCTTTGTTCGCTGCTCCTGTCGCAAATCACCGTGAATACCACCAACGCGAATGCCCTTACGGCTCAAGAAGTTCTCGACACGGGTGGCTTCCTTCTTGTACAGGCAAAAGACGAGGATACGATCGTTCTTCTGCTTGCCCTGCTGGTGCTCCTTCAGAATCTGGAGCAGGCGGAACTCCTTTCCTCGGGGCTCAAGAACCTCAACGCTCTGTGAAATTCTTGCGTTGGCCTGGAGCTCAACAGCGCCACCTGCTGTCTCCTTACCACCAGATCCAATGGTGATCTTGACGGGGCTGATCATGAAAGTGGAGGCCAGAGACTGCACAGACTGGGGCCATGTCGCTGTGAACATGAGAGTCTGGCGCTGCTCACGAGGAGGGCAGGCACCGAGAATCATCTTGATATCCTCCTCGAAACCCTTGTCAAGCATGCGATCAGCCTCATCAAGAACAACGAAGGCTGAGTGGCTGAGATCGACAGTTCCGTCGGACATGAAATCCTTGAGACGACCGGGAGTAGCGACAATGATGTCGGCACCACGGTTGAGGAGGTTTCGCTGGTCATCCTTGGAAGCACCGCCATAGAGACAGACACACTTCAGCTTGTTGAGCGCTGCCACGGAAGCCATCTGCTCATAGGTCTGCATGGCGAGTTCTCGTGTAGGCGAAACAACAACAGCCTTGGTGTGCTTGTGCTTGATGGAAGAGACGGCCTCAACACAAGGAAGTGCGAAAGCCATGGTCTTGCCGGATCCTGTCTCAGCGACACCAACCACATCACGGCCGGAGAGAGTGAAAGGCCATGAAGCAGACTGAATGGGTGTGGGAGCCTTGTAGTTAGCGAACGGCGAAGGCTTCTTCTCGAGGAGGTTTGTGGCGGGAAGTTGGTGGAACTCCAGGATGGGACGAAGAGTAACGGTCTCGGTCTTGGGGTCGGTGATGTAGATTTCGTTCTTGGACAGGAACTCGTCAATCTCGGATTGGGGGACGTTGGAGAGCGCAATGGTTTGGGTGTAAGAACCATTGGAGGGGGCCTCAGCGTCAGAAGAGGATTCGGTAGGTGTCTTGGTCTTCTCCTTCTTGGACTTCTTCTTTGGAGGCTCTTCAGAGACGTCAGCGGAAGCTTCAGTCTCGGCCTCAGCCTGCTTCTGCTTCTTCTCCAACTTCTTCTGTTTCTTAGCCTTCTTGCGCTCCTTCTCAGCAGCGCGCTCAGCGTCAGAGTTCTCAGCACTGGGCTCAGACTCTTGGGTCTTCTTCTCCTTGCGCTTTTCCTTGCGCTCTCGCTTCTCGGCCTTGAGGCGAGCCTTCTCTTCGGAGTCGACCTTGGTCTTCTTGGAGGGTCGGTCCTCGCTATCGGCGAGGGAATGCTTAGTGGCAGCCATCTTAAATGAAATAGCGTATAAAGCGACCGAAAAGAACTTGTACGAAAGGCGGTCGATGTTATCGCAGAATGGCTGGGAACTAGATTGCGACGCAGAAATTTGGGTGGGATAAGACATGCCCGGAACAGAAAAAAAAAAGTGGCTTATCGATAAGCAACCCGTTCGCCCCACTCACCCTGCATCCATCTCAATTCCGCAGCACATATCCGTACTCCGCTACCTTATCAGGCTAAGTTAAGTTCCTACATCGGAGGACTCTAACATATACCACTGAATTGTTCTAAGTTGGCATTATCTCGGTGAACTCCAGCTTAACCAGCTAGTGTTGCTATATTGCACTACTGGCTACAAGGCCTCATGATTGATTTTGTTGCAACCTTGTTGGGTTCACAATTCAACCAGTCGGCGACACGTGTGTCCTGTTGTGTCTTGGCTATAGGAACCATCAACTCTCTAAACGACAGACAACAGTTCCCACGCTCTTGAGTGCGTAACGATAGTGTATGCTTCTCCATCAACCGGCATCCAAATAGGACGGGTGTCATACCTGCAAAGCTGTCACAAGGACCTTCATGATGCAACTTTCCGTTCGGTTATGGCAACCTGGGTATTGAGTTACCATGACGCCTTACTTACCGGGCAATGCAAGACAGCTCGAAATTGGTCTCTTGAAGTTGATCATTTTGGTTATCATGTTAGGCTGTGTCTTGAGAACTACTTGTTGACCAATGAAGCAGCGTTGATTGCACTTTTCCGCCTCCAAAGTTTGGTGGCTTCTAATATTAGGCTCGCGATCGCCTCAGTTCGCTAGCCGCAGATCTACTGGCCACGCTTCCATCGTATCTAATGCATGAATATGCTGTGTTGAAGCCCCAAACTGTTCACGAGGCGGCAGATGGGCATACAAGTGTACACCAGTCCCCAGTTACAACGAGGTTCATGTCTTATATCCATCTTTTTCACGAGTTTTGTTAGATACCATCCAATGGATACAACAACTCAAGGTCTTTGCTCACTTCCAGGCCGACCTGATATCTATGGTGTCGGTGTTCGCGCCGCGTTCTACGCGCAATGGCTTGGTGCTTTGATCATGGAGTACATCTCTGAAGGCTACCTCACAGATTTGCGCTTCATTGGCCTCTTTTCCTCTGCCACTGCCTCGATATCCCTGGTTATTGGTATAGCATATAATGTTTTTCAACCGCTCGACATTTACTTGTTGCTCCTCCTTGCTATGGGCTTCTACTTCTTTTTGATGCCCTTGTGCATCTGGCGTGTTATAACAAGATGTCAGCCACACTTGGATCCCTTCCTACTTACAAACGAAACTCATGGGACATTCTATTATCTGGTTCTTCTCACAATACTAACAGCTACTGTGTCAATGGGAACATGGTATTATACTGTCTTCTTGCCACACCTTGACCGCGACTGTCGCGATGTCATATTCATGTTAGTGAAGATAAACTTGGAAAGCAAGGGATATGCGATACTTGGGTCGATCTTTTACATTGGTGTTCTTTTCAGTATTGGAGGATTCATCTTCTTTAACAGTTGCTGCACACCAATAACTCGTGGAAGTACTCGAAATAGGAGATCTCGGTATGAAAGCTCCAGCTTTATGTCTTTCTAACTTACAGCTCAGCTAAACATTTCCAGGGCAAGAATCGTGAGGCGTCTCAGGAGATTTCGACTCTTATGTGGGTTCGCGATATTTACCCTTCTGGTCATCGCTATCGAACTTCCAATCCAATGGAATGGCATTCAAGGTGTCTATGACTTCGCGACCATCACTCAGCTTCTCCCTTTCCTTTTCTCAGTCGGTGTATTTCTGCGTTCCTGGGCGCTCTACGCCAGCAAAATTAGCACGACCGAAGAGAACGAACCACGGTCAAGCTCGACTGCATCGTCACAAGAAGGTGAAGTAGTCCGAATTGCGAGGTTTTCTCAAGACTATAACCCGCGGGCATATTATTATCCCTACTGGCATCCTCCTTATTGGTATGGGTACAATCAGTATCAAGACAGAGAAGCGTATAATTACAACGATGACTACTACTATTACTACTACGACAACAACTGGCCACAGGAATATCAAGAACTGCGATGGCCACAGGGAGTCTACTATACACGCTGGTCCTAGATTGATATCCCTATTCATTCTCAGATAATTGATAATCTACATCCCTTCTTTCCGAATCAAGATTAAGGTGACGCTCGGTGAAGCTCGGTGAACCCCGCCGCACAGACCTTAAACCGGACCCCTTGCACTTGCACCCCGCAACCGTAAGTAAACAAAACCGTACATGTCCAAAACCATAGCCCTCCATCGCCATCGCCAAATTAACCTTCTTTCGATTGATACCCCTGATAACGCAGAAATGTCGTCAAAGGAGACTTCCAAGAGCAAGGACAAGGATAAGTCCAAGGTCCACAAGCTCTCCCTCAAGGGAAGCGCACGTCTTGTCGCTGAATTCGTACGTCGACAAAGCCGATTTCCTGTCCACGAAGGTTTGCTAATGGTCCGGGTTCATAGTTCCAATACTCTATTCACAGCATTCTGTACGGAAACTCTATCAGTCAAAGTCGAGGATATGTATTGACAATTGGACAGCTTCCAACGAGGAGTCTACCCAGCAGAGGACTTTACAGTGTACGTCCTGCCGATATTATGCCCCGATCACTCGACTAATCATACCCAGTGTCAAGAAATATGGCCTCAACATGCTAGGTAATCGCATACCGCTTTGCCCGCGACTCTAATTAGCGGCCGTTCCGACTAACATTACCCAGTCTCGGCCGATGACCAAGTAAAGGCATACATCAAGAAGATCATGTCCCAGCTCGACAAGTGGATGGTAGGCGGCAAGATCTCCAAGCTTGTCATTGTCATCACAGATAAAGACACAGGCGAACACGTTGAACGCTGGCAATTCGATGTATGTTCTTCTCCGACCCCCGACTTCAACATCATGATCTAACAAAACTAGGTTCAAATCTTCGCACCCGTCAAGAAATCCAAGTCCTCAAAATCCGCCTCCAAAGAACAAGAAAACGCTGCTCCAGCAGGGGCTGCGACCACAACCCCCGAAAAGACAGAAACTGAGATCCAAGCCGAAATCGCCGCCATCTTCCGCCAGATCACCGCATCTGTTACTTTCCTGCCCCAACTAAACGGCGACTGCACTTTCAACGTACTCGTCTACGCGGACGCCGATAGCGAGGTCCCTGTTGAATGGGGTGACTCGGATGCTAAGGAAATAGAGAACGGCGAAAAGGTGCAGCTGAGAGGCTTCAGTACGGCAAACCACCGTGTTGATACCTTGGTCAGCTATCGATTCTCGGATTAGTCTCAGGTGTACAAGTGTGCAAAAGACGGAGAAGTTTTGCTTTAAGGATTTCGGTATATCTCAGGAACTATAATCCTGATAGGCGTTACAAGGCGTCGTGGGGGCTTTATTTGTTCATCTTCAATTTTGATGATCACGATGGATTTGTACGATACTACCAGGATATCTTGTTATTTAATTCATGCATACATAATAACTCAATCGTCTGAGTAGCGCATGCTCGTCAATCACCTTTCTAATCGAAAACTAAACAAAGGCAGCACAAATACGACCGCCGTCTTCTCTTCAACCGCACGCCATTCACCATCCGATGCAACCTAACCCATCAATAGAGTCATGCTGGCTCACGCCTCGCTCATTGATGTACTAACGTTATCCTCTTTTAGACTCGCTTGAAAAAGTACACATAGGCAAACTTGCGCATCTCGTCAACATCATGTGCTTCAACGACCTTCTCGTCGTTGAAGAGGACCCATGTTGGGACATTGGCGTCTCCCAAAGCCTTGCGAATAAAGGCAACGTAATGTCTGGAGCCAGTTAGCGATTATATATGATCTTTATACCAGGGGAAGACGTACCCAGCATGAATACTTGTACCTTTGTGGCATACGATGGATTTCAACTGGAAGCTGGCTGGCAGATCAGCGCTTCCAGCTGGTTCCTTTGCCGCAGGAGCAGCCCCTTCGGCAGGCGCATCATCATCCATGATACCCTGGTCATCGGGGTGGTTGAAAAGCCAATCTGCAGCTCGCTCAATGTCGCCGTTAGTCTCCTTCAAGGCCTTCTTGGCTTGAGGAGCAGTAAAGCCCATGGCTCCCAGCATTTCGACCTTTTCAGGATCTGCGGTGTCGTCACCTCCAGTTTGAGCGGTCAGGTCGAGAGGCGCATCGATATCGGGGTCCTCCATATGACCAAACAACCATTCCATCGCGGCATTGGCATCCGAATTGCCAGTGGCATGAAGGGCGCGTGCGCAGCGGTTATAAGGGAATCCCATGGCTTCTAGTTGAGCCAGGGCACCAGACTCGGGTTCAAAAGCAGGTGCTTTGGCCTCCGGCTCATCGGGAAGTTGCTCCTCTCCAGGTTGCAATCCCTTGGAAAGATAGGCGTCCAAGTTGAAAGGCTCGTCGGGCACAATGACGGGAACGTCGACCTTGATTGGAACCCAGTTGACAACAGTCATCTTTCGCGCGTTTACAACCAAGGTATCGGGGAATGTCTTGAACAGTGATTGCTTCGTGAAGCCATCCTTGCTTCCACAAGCAGAGCAGGCCAACTCAACCTTCTCGGCTCCCGTGAAAATGTCAAGGCACTCTGTCAGTGACACAGGCTTGTAAGCATCTGGGCCCTCCGATCCTTCCTCGCGAGGAAGCTTTTCCAGGGGTACATCAATGAAGATGTTGTCCTGCTCGTTGCTACTGTACCTCACCTTGTGACAACCAAGGCACTGAAGTCTCTGCTCAAGTACGAAGCGGAAGGGCTGTGTAGGGTCCTTTCCATCCGGGTGGGAAGATCGAGTGATTAGCTTGAACAAATGTTGGAGAAACTCAAGGGCGTCTTGCTGTCGCATAGTAGAGAATTCTTCGTGTCCTCGGCCAATGAGATGCTTGAGCATGGCAGGTGCCAGCCCCTTCTGGTGTGTAATACCCTCCCCGGAGACGTCAATATCGGGCTTGGAGTACCGTCCAGACAAAAGTCCGTCGGCCATCTTTCGCAGCTGAGTTTCGAGATCTGAAGCAGGATCGGTGACGATGGGAAGATCGGCGCCGGGTTGGAAGTATCGCGATTGGAATGAAGGCATGTCAAATAGACACTGGATGATACTAGCGAGATAGCAACTGTTTCCGAGGTTCTTCAGACCAGTAAGACCAGGTCCGAACAAAGGCTTGAGCTCCTTTCCGTCTTCAGTCGTCATGCTGAAGTCCCACTTGAGGTTCTGTTCAATCTGCATCTCAGTCAAGCTTTTCTCGGTCTTTTGGCGCTCCGCAAGCACAATGCCCCAGTGGTTCAAGTGCTCGCCAAGCTTGTCGTCGACTCGTTCGTCATCACACTTGTAGCAGTAGATGTCTGCGGTACCTTCGGGGGTGATGGATCCAAGCTTAACAGCGACGCCATGGCCAGACTCGTTCGCGTGGGCAAGAGCATGCGAGTTTCCGTCAACACCACCCATTTGCTTGCGACCACATCCAAGGTTACCGCACTCTATACACAACCAAAGGTTCTCGGCCAGATCGCAAGCATAGCAGTGGCTAAGGTCGGTTTGCTCAATCTTCTTTGAAGGGGCTTGCTGAAGCATAAGGATATGTTCACAGCTGGTCAGCTCCTGTTCCCAAGCCTTGACCTCTTCTTTTCGAGAAAACGTGTTGGCCTTGAGAATGCCATCGATCATGGGTGCGAGCTTGGGGTTCGTTCGGTCGAGCTCAATGTTACAGTCGAGGCACTTGACAGCCAGTGCCGTGTCGTATCGGTCTTCCTCTGTCTCGGCGGCAATGGCCAGCTTGGACATCTTGGCAGGTGGTTCATCTCGTTCGACAACTTTTCTTGAGCGGCGGATATTAAGTGCAAGAGGGTGCTGCATCAGCGCATAATGAAGCTTATCATGGTTTCGGTCGCCGGTACAGCCTCCGTTGAAGCACTGTAGACAAACATCAAGGCCGGTAGGATCATCCTGTCAAGCCGTGGTGTAAGCAGAGTGGTTTGCGATGGCATTCGATCGTGAAGGACCAAGTAAGTGGGAGAGCCTTACGATGGAGTCAAAGCATTGAGTGCAATCTTCACGATAGACAGACTGAGAAGGATTGAGGGGTGTCAGCCCTATAGAAATATCAGCTTATGTACTGGCGTTTTGGGATTCGTTTCGAAGCTTGTCGCAGTTATCATGACCATCGGTCGATCAAATGGCGGGGTTGTTCTTTTAGCGGTTCACGTACCGATCGATTCGAGATGCGGGCAAGCCATGATGGATGATGTTGAGTTTTGTCTCTATCTGTATGATAACGGTTGAAAAGATCAAAATACAAAAGGAGGGTGCTGATGATTTGTGCAAGTTTGGTGTGGAATCAAAGGCTCAGCTAAAGAATCATCATTGAAGATGGAGCTTGAGGTAGGTACAGTACCTGCGTAACGGATGAAGTGATAGGCGGTAGCACACGTCACTGGAGCTCTAAGCTGCCTGGGGAAGACAGCGGGGCAGTTACCAGCCACATTCCGAGTGGCGCATGCTCTTACATGATTCCATCTGGAGCTCATGACCTGTGTGATTCCACATAGCAATTTTAATAGATCTAATGGTCATTGAGTTTGCTTCATGTGATAACAGTACTGTATCTATCAACTCGATAGGAGAATTCACTGCTTTCTCGGTAAACAACATAGGTGGTGATACACTATACCACGGAGAAGAGCCTACCCGGTAGCCATTCCTTCTTTTTTCCCTTCTTTTTTTTTTTGTTTATGCAACATCCATCGTCTAAGAACATGGGATATAATATCAAAGTTCTAGAAATCACATGGCATTAAGTCTTTACTCAACCCTTGTATAGGAATTGCGGTTGACGGTTGTTTTCCCAGCACGGTCATCTATAACCAGGACGGTGATCAGAGCGCATGTTGTCGATAAAGTGCATGCAGTGGAGATTATCATCAAGAAGAAAAGGGAAAGCAACATCAAGTATCTGGAGAAAAGAAAAGTGAGCCATTGGTTGAACTTATTCCACTAATCATATATGGTATTTCGTTAACAATCATAGCCAGCCATCGAAGATAACTGCCCACTAAAATAATCCTTTCTGCCCAACAATTCTCACAAACTCCTGAACATTAGATCAAGCTCATCTTAAACCTCATTCTTCTCATTGTGAGAAACCTCTCCCTGATGATCATTACCAAACATCTTACCTCCAGGGCCAGAGACACTTTGTCGATGCTCCCAGGACTCAGTGGGCTGCCACTTAGTGGACTTGCGAGCAACAGTGACTTCATCATAGAGCTGGTCGACCTCCTCAAGAGAGAGTCCCTTGGTTTCGTAGATGAAGAAGTAGACAAAGGCAATGCACAGGAAACAGCAGCCGAACCAGATGAAGAAGATCTTGGACTGGAGGTTGGCCTTTCCGGAGCCGTAGTCGACGAGGTAGGGAGTAGAGTAGGCTGTACCATGTTAGTGACTGCGATGCAGAAGCTTGTTATGAGAAGAGACTTACCAATAGCCCAGTTAAAGAGCCAGTTAGTAGCAGTGGTCATACTGAGAGACTTGGCACGGGTTTTGAGAGGGAAGATCTCGCCAGTGACGACCCAAGCCAGGGGACCCCATGTAGATGCGAAGAAGAAGATGTAGATACAGACGAAAGAGACAGCAGCTTTCTGTCCAGCCAAGCTCTTGACGAAGATGGTTCCGTCGGCGTTCTGGCCTGTGGAGAAAGTACCACACATGGCGACGATGAACTGTGAGACACACATGCCAATGGCACCCCAGAAGAGAAGAGGTCGTCGACCCCATTTATCGATGGCGTACATTCCAGGGATTGTAGAGGCGACGTTGATGGCTGATGTGATCATGGAAATGACGAAACCGCTGGAGATACCCGAGTTCTGAAAGTACTTGGTACCGTAGTAGAACTAGAATTGTTAGACACTTTTCACGAATGGAACTGTGTGTGAATGCTTACGATGAAATTGATACCGGTGAGCTGCTGGAGTGCCTGCAAAGCGCAACCTGTGAACTGGCGCTTCAGAATAGGAGGCTTGAAGCAATCAAGGTAAGATGCTGTGCCAAGGGTCTTCTCAAACTCGTGATTAGCTTTGACCTCAGAGATCTCAGCCTGAATAGCAGGATGATCTGGTGTGAGACGGCGGATCCTGGAAAGAGCGCGGGCAGCATCCTCATGGCGGTCCTTCTTGATGAGAAATCGAGGAGTCTCGGGCAGTACGAGCATGCCGAAGAAGAGGATGAGGGAGTAGGCAAACTGGACAGCAATGGGAATTCGGTAAGAGCCTGTATCGTTGCGTCCACCTGTCGAATTGTTGACAATGGCTGCGAGTAGGAGACCGATTGTGATGGCCCATTGATATGAACCGACGATGGCACCTCGAATCCACTTTGGTGCTGTCTCGGACTGATAGAGGGGAACTAAACGATGTTAGTTACAGGGAAGTGCAATATGGTTACTGTGAGTACTTACTAATAGCAGAGATCTGACCAACGCCGAATCCAGCAAAGAATCGACCAGCCAGGAACATGGGAATAGCAGTAGCAGCAGTCTGAAGAGCAACACCAAGGTTGAAAACCCAGGTAGCGATCATAAGACCAGGACGACGACCAATATAATCAGTCATAAACGGAGATGATAGAGCACCGAAGAAGGTTCCAGCAGAAAGAATTGAGACGATGCCTGATTCCTGAGCTGTTGTAATAGCAGGGTTGCCGTTGGCATCTGTGTATCCGGTGCTGAAGAGGCGCTGCCAGTATGGCATAGCCAGGATACCAGCAATGGTACCGGTATCATATCTGTGGGTAACTAGTCAGCTTGGGTTGTAGTAGAATGGTTAAGAGAGGATACATACCCATAGAGGACACCACCAAAGGCCACGAAGGCTCCAATGGCGATAGCAGGCCATGCCTTGCCAGCCTCTTCGGGCTTACTGAGAGATGCCCTTCGAAGAGTATTCATTTTCGATGATTGCAGCTCCTCGCAGCCAAGTTTGAAGCTGAAGTTGTTGATACGTTTGTTTCTGCAGGAAGGAAGAAGTGGAGGAAAGCAAAGCTTAGCGATGCTTTGTTTATGTGTGAGTGACCTGGGACGAGAAAACCAGTTGCACATGAGGGCGATTGCTCCATTTTAAACACAAACGAGGCTGGTAGACAACCCAGGGACTAATAAACTTTGGTGTGTGTAAAAACGGCCACAATCAAAGCCAAACTCAAAGCTCGTAATGTGAGAAGCTGGAGCTCTGCTGTTAGCTTCTGTACGGCTCGACCGGCGAGTGGATAGCTCGCTTGGGTAGAGGTCTCTTGATGCGGAGCAGCCGCACCATCAACTTACGATTGACGAGGCTAGACCAGCAAATTACCATAGCATGGATTAGTCTGTAGCATTAGGTAAAACTGAGGGGTTGCCACTTGGAGGGTTAACAAGCATGGGGTTGAGGGGGGAGAGGGTCATGTGGTCATTGGTTCAATAAAGATCTCGTTGTTTTCCCGCCCCAGAGTCAAGATCAGCCCAGGGCAAGTGTTTCTACTCGAGGCAGGCCATCCATGTCGTCACTGGCGGAGTTGAAGATGTCTGCTATTAAACGCCTTCGCCGCATTGAGACCGATGGTGGTGGTGGACTAGGATTAGGGATACAACTAGGGCTAGGGAGGACGGGTAGATGGTGGCGCTCTCTTCCGTTCGACGATACTGCATGATATTGAAGACGAGAACGAAGAGAGCTGCCATTACTTCGCCATGTAAAGGGGTTGATCCTTTGGTTTGTGCAGACTCTCATACCCTTCGGACTCTCACATTTCAAGGGTTGCAGATAGATAGACTACTTCTCCATAAGACATAGTCTATTTCCCCAGGCTCTCACCCACCCCAGAAATGAAACGATAGCTAGATAGCAAAGTCTTACTCCACAGAACAAAATGTTGGAGAGACCTGGAGAATTAGAGACTAGAGACTAGGAAGCTACCTAATGCTGGGGTTGAGAGTGGATCCTCCCCCGAGCCAAGACCCGGGCCAGGCCGGCTCGGCGACGCAGATGCCGAAGCCTATTACCAATTCAGGAAAGTCTACCTTCACCCAGCAATGACAATCCAATCCTCTGCCACAAGTAAGCAATAAGATTCATATCGCAGCGACAATGAAGATAGCTTCAATACTAATGCCATAGCACAGAAATAGCAGTAGACGTTTGCTGTGTTCCAACTTCCTTCTTTCTCAGCGCATCAGCAGTCAGCATCTTATGTTTACTGTGTCTGGTGACTGGCGACTGGATACAATTTACTTATATAACGCGCGCGCAAAGACCACCGATTTCGGGCCTTTTGTGGGAGAGTTTCTGATCCTCTGAAGATGGATTTCAACCCCAACGAACCTAACTTCTTTCGTGTCGCTTCGCTTCGGTGCAAGGGAAGGAAATCTGAAGACCAACAATAGATCACAAGACTCGCTGCTTTTCCCTCTCTTCCATTTTACGAGTTACCACATGAATACAATCACATCATAGAGCATCGTCTAGATCGTGCCCTGGTTTAGTGTCAAGTAGTTATGCAGTGTTCATTTTCTAATGAACCAATCTCCTCTAATCATGCAGACGGTGACATTTTGGTAAACGCGTCCCGTCTACACCATTATTCAGGTCGGTCACTATGCATACAGACGCAATGCGGCGTTACAAGGCTGAGTGAGGGAGAGTGTGACAGACACTTTCAATGGTTGGAGATGGAGGTAACCCTTATCTATGGCTGGACCAGGGCTCTAACCTTAACTTTGTTACTGAGCACCTGCAGGACCAACAGTCAATTACAGCAGCATCTGTATTGTGAAGCGAATGTTTGTTTGTTATTGTGAAATGCAAAGAGAAGCAGCGAGCTTGTATGTGTTTGTGCCGAACGATACACAGTGAGGAGTTACATGCTGGCTTACTCTGAGAAATGCTCGCGTATTGAGTTGGATGATGACACTCGTGACATGAAAGTCAAGATATCAACCTCAACTCGACTGATCAGTGGCTGATTCTCTATCTGAGCTCATGCTGTAGTCTCGGTCTCGACTTAATTCTCCATCCCCGATCCCCCAGACATCAACTCCATGGGGTCATCAGAAACCCCCGCATCTTGGCTGGACCATTGATCCTGTCACTCGACGATCACTCGGTCTGTGTCTCTCAAACTCAATTCCCCAGACCATTCGAGACAGCCCACCATCATCTCCAATTCTCACTCAACATCCCTCCGCAGTTGTCGGACCGGTGTTGGACCCTGGCCCTGGTCTAGCGCAACTCTTGTTAGACGGTACCACCGAAAACTGCACCGTTTTAACGGCTATCGGCATCTTGGGAAGGAGTCCTGAATACATTCTTTTGCGAGTTATAGACAGGGATAAATCGGCATGTCTGAGGTGCTTCGATCAGACAATCCTGTCGGCGGTATTATGGAGCATGGTCTTTGTGTTGGTGGTGTCTTGAATCTGGGGGACCAAAAAGATCGACAGTGACCGTTGAAAGGATGGACGAATGATAGACTGACAGACAAGCGTATGACTTGCAGACACCATTTCTAGGATTTTGTCGGACCGGTGGTTTCTTGACAAGTCCTTTGACAATGGTGCCGACTCAGGTGGGTGTCAGAAGAAATGTCCTCTAAGACTTAGGCTACAGAAATAAAGAAGCCTAAATGCTAGCCTAAGCTTGCATAAGATGATCAAATTATTTCGTCTCTTATGCTCTCGGGGGCCAATTCTTGTGACACCCTGAGGCGACTGTAACCTGGAGTTGCAACTCCAACACCTCCGCAAAATGGAAGAGTAAGGTATGCATATGCAGGCCTGACTCTGATCATCCTGTCTGTGCTCGGGCTTAGGCACGGATAGACTATGCGGGGTTGAGATAGACGAAACTCCATATTGAAGAATGTCGAAAGCTGGGGAGTTACCCCAATCGTGGGTACAAGACCTCAGCCAAGGGCATACATTGGCGTGCCCGTAGCCCCCGCTAAATCTGGTGGACGTCTGTCCGTCTGCAAGTATCTCCTTTTCCAGCAACATTAGTAAGTACCTCCGGGCATATTGGTCTAAAGTGTGAGAAAGGGTCTGGTTTAGTTAATTCTATTTCGTATTGCCTTTTACTGACAAGTTTACATACTTTGATCATTGTCTGTACATGCTTTACATGTTGGAATACTTGGTGCTTGGCGGGATAAGCGACCAATCTTGTTAGTACTCTAACCCCAAGGGCAACCTTTTACTCTTTCATCCCAATGTATGTGCCCAAGCTGAGCCCCAGCAGAAGAGACAAAACCATCTGGTCACTCCATACAAACTTAAGCCAGCTCTTAGGTGAATCGAATCATTGCTGGGCCCTAAGCTTTACATAACAATTTTCTCCAAGTCATCAGATTCTCAGTTCTTACGCAGCCGCTTGCTACGACGCTCACCACCACCGAACGAAGCGAACCTTTCCATGAGCGATTTAGCCATCTCAACAGCAGTCTCTGCATGTTGCTGAGCCTGATCATTACACTCTTGAGCTTTAGCAATGTGATCTTGCGCTTTGCCTGTGTACTTTTGAGCTTGAGCTGCATGCATGTGGAGCTCCTTCGTCTTCTCGTATGCTTCGTCGAATTCTCGCTGGGTTACTTCCCAAGACCCTGCTTTTTCCTCTTCGATTTGGCTTTGAACTTCGGACAGACGCTTTCCAAACTCATTTTGAGTTTTGATAAGCTCTTGTTGGTATTTGTCAGGGACAGTGTTGCTGCTGCTGCTGTTGGTAGACTCTTGAACGTCGGATCAGGAGAGGTTATCGTCAATGGCGATGATCTGACTGTTTGACGAGCTCTGACGAGAACTACGCCTTAGATTTGGCGGGATTCGATTCTCGGAATCCGGCAGGCCCATGAAGAGAACACGCTCTGTCTCGGCGTTATCGAGATGCGGATAGAATGGCTCCTTGGGGTCGAGTCTGATGCCCCAGTGTTGCTCCATGGTGAAGTAAATCTTCTGGAAAGCCTCGCCTCCCTCCTCAAATATTGCCTGAACGACAAAGAAGTAAGGATAATAAGGGTAGGGCCCGCCTCTGAGGAATTTCCCTACCCCTACCACCCGCCTGTAAGCATTGTGTTGGCCTACAGACGTAGCAGGGCTGATCCATTTACCTGTCGACCTTGTTTAGTACAAGGTTCAAAATGAGAGCTGTGTGATCAAAAGTGCTGTTTGTCAAGGACGTATGCGGGCATCTTCGGATGCCTCACCTTCACGCCCCAAGTAGATTCGCTTACCTGTCTTAAGGAAACTGCACAGCTCATGAATGCTCTGTCGCGACATGACGGTTTGGGCCCTTGAATAGGAGGAAAGAACCTGCTTAATTTGGTGTTTGGCCCATTCTTCGCTAACTGCGGTGCTAGTGAAGTGCCTCGAGTCGAAGGTCTCGAAGGCGAGGCGGTGATCACAGCCGAAGCCACAGTCAACCGGGAAATGCTCCATGAGGACGATCAAAGACCATAACAGACGGAATAACGCAGTCGTTTTGTGTAAGTTTAGAGTCGCTTTAGGCTGTCTAGTCTCTGCTCATGAAAGAGTTAGTATGAGCACCATACGGTTTAGGATATTATTTCCAGACACGTACCTAAGTAATGGAGCCGGTGGGCTGGAATTGTTATAGAATATCAACCCTAGGGATTAAGCTCCTAGGGGAAGTTATAGAAAGTGAAGTACAAAGAAAAGAAAGAAGAAAAGGAGAAAAGAAAAAGCAAAAGAAAAAGCAAAAAAAGCGAGCGTGATTGTACCTTCGCGCTACGCGTGTATGTTTGTGTTACACTTCAAAGACAGCAAGGGCCTATAGGCTATTTGCTACTGCCAGTAAATAACTACCTCTAAGTCTCGGTCTCTTGGAATCCAGCAGAGAAATGGACTTGTACAATGTTATGGTACGCTAATCCGCGAGGGAACAGTTTCTAATATCCAATATACAACATATACAAGTATTCGTATTGTTTGAAGTACTTAAGATAATTACATACTTTATAATAATATACCAAGTCGGCAGCATGGCTAACCTTTCCCATACATCAACGCCTGCTAAACAGCCCATCTACAGCCAAGTTTTACTCGTACTGAGCCTCTTGTAACTACTCAGCTTCGGCTTCTTAAACTCCCTGCCCGTACTTTCCCCTTCATCAACCCCCTTCCCGCTCGCCACATCCTGGAAGAAATAGTGATTCGCACTTGGTGCAAATGCAACCTTCCATGGCACGACGAGATGTCTCTTCTCAGGGCCGCCTCCACAACTTCCGTGCAGACTGTTGCTGGGCGGACTGTTAATCGCCAACGAGAATAAGTTTTGCGGCTCTGTGAAGTCTGTTACTAGACCAGAGCGCATCATGAAGTAGCCGAGACAGAAGAGGTTGATTGCAAAGACAAGGACCAGGATAACGTAGAAGATGTTTTGCCAGCCTTGGGTGTGGCCGGAGGTGTATTCTTGTGTGATGAGGGATGCGTTGAAGGGTTGGAGGAAACCTGGGCCGTCGGTGATGACGTTCAAGGGATACTTTTTGGGATCTTGGTCCCAGTAGTGGCGGAAGGGAGTGTCGATGGCGCTAATCATAATGAGGGAACTGGAGTAGACGGCGAGGGCTTCGGCCATAGATGGATAAGAGGCTGGCATCTTGGGTTCGTGGAGGGCGAGTTGGGTAAGGATGCGAGCATTGGAGGCGTTGTTGTTAACAACGCCCCCGTTGAGATCCATAGACAATCGCCATTGATCAGCGAGCCACTATTTCTGTTAACATTGATCATGCTATAGGGGTATGTTGAGTTTACCTTCCAGTCCAGGGATGGAAAAGACCAGCCCTGATCAGCAGGGAACGACCGATGATATGCGTTCTCATCCTCGTCATCCTCACAGTGAGCATTCATATTGGCACCAGCAGTGCCGGAAATGCTAAATTCGGTGGAGCAGTTGGGAGAAACCCAAGATCGGAGTTGGCAGAGAGTATAGTTCTTGTTTCCAGAGGTCTTGCCAAGGGTGTAGATAGCGTCACCGGCATAGACGGTTGCGTTGGTGAGGAGATTGAAGTCGAAAGGGTACTGTAACAAGTTAGATACGACCTCATACTCAGGCACGTTGACTTACCATTTGGAAGACGGGAGGGCGACGCTCGTACTTGGGTCCCCATTTGAAAATGTCATCAACATCAGTTCGGTTGAGATAGTAGGGCTTGTCCTTGCTGTTAACCGGTTGGGGCACTTCGCCTGTCCAACCAGCCCATCCAGTCTTCTGGCCAGGCACCGAAGTGTCGTTGTTCTTAGCGTTAGGCCACTCGGTATAGACAAGAGGAGAAAGCTCATCCTGGTTCATATCGACACATAGAACATTAACAGAAGGTGAGACAACACCGGCTCGAATCTTGTATTCACCCACACCAGCAAGATCATCGGGTTGAAGAATCCCGTTCTTCTTGAGAGTAGCAGCACCATAGATACCAGGATGAGGAAGAGCCAGAGTGACATTATTAATGATTCTTCCCGTCTCCTCAAACTGCGCAGCAACATCGCTATGCTCCGTCTCAATCCACTGGGAGTACAGGGTGGTGTTGTCGAAGAGTAGTGTAGTTCCGCCGGGTCGCTTCTTCAAGTCTGAAGGAATTTCAGTTCCATTTTGGTTGATGTTTGTCCATACAGTCATGTAGTTGAGCAGATTTCGGTATGACTGTCCAGAGAATTGAACGTTCATGCATGATTCTGCGGCGTGGATATCTTCGGTAATGTTAAATAGATGAGGACAGTCTTGACGGACGTGCGCGGCGTTGGCGTATGAGGCTTTTACGTAACCCTCGAGTTCCTTGTGTACCCAGCTTCCAGACTTGAGTTTTGGTGAGACCATGGCGTCTGAGGCAGTGGTGTAGAATGCAGCAGCGAGGGTGGCGGTTAGTGATAGCATGCCGAGAAGAGTCAGCGATGATGAAGGAAGAGTCTCGAAGTGAGTGATTAGAGATCCTGGCTGAATGACCCAGTTCCGCATTGTCATCTCAGCAAGAGACATTCCCTGTGCCCTTCGAATAAAAGCTCGTCGGGTGAGAACCTGTCCAAGACAGGAGACAAATACTGTGACAAAAGACATTTCGATGGTCTTTGCTAGAAGAGCGGCGAGTGTCGTGGCGGTTGATGGTGAGAGTGAAGCTCCTGAAGCGATCTGGTGACCCCATCGTGGTTGGAGGATGGCTGTCACTAGCCAGATGCCACTTCCAACAGTTGAGTAGATAGATAGGATATAAATGGTTATTGAGAGCCAACTTGATCTGGGCTGGTGAATATCTCGATCTGATGAACAACCTTTTGGAGGTTCAGCTGTAGAGTATAAGCATGAGACTATCACAAAGATTCATGAAACTTACCAAACTTCTTATAAAAGATCTCATCATCATAGTCATCATCCATCGTATCTCTCCTAGCCTCAACAATCTTTGGAACATTCTGCCCAGAAGATGAAGGCGTGATCTCTCGTTCTTGTGTTTTCGGCATCTCTTTGGCCTTTTCAGATTCGCCACCAATATCCGTCTGCGAATTACCTCTAGAGCGAGGCATAGAGGGGGCCCAAATCTCAGAATATGGCTCTGGAGTTCCTTGCATGCTGGAAGTACGCGGACTAAAAGAACCCTCTGGAGGATGACGATGAGAGTCGCCCATCAAGTTGTGGTAGGAATGCGGTGTCTCAGGTGGACTCAACTTGTGATGTTGATTCGGATCCGGAGACTGATTCTGAGACGGCGGCGATCCCATCGAAATCCCCAACCCGGAAGCGGAACCAGGAGCTGTTTTAAGGTCAGACATCTCGTGCTGTCCACCTTCTGATGACATGAGAGACTGGTAACCGCTACTGTTCCCAAAGATATTTATGCCGTGAGATCTCCTTGGCGGTTGGAGATTATCAATAAAGTACTCGTCCGAGTAAGTAAAAGGGCTTGAAGTAGACGGGTCGGCCATTGCGGTGTAGGGGGAGGGGGGCAATGGAGATTAAGGACGTGATTTTTTCTTTTCTTTTTTTATCATGTGCAGAGAATGATGCTGATGCTGATGCTGATGCTGGTTCAAGGAAGCTAGACCCATGCTCTGGTCCGTCCCGTTCAGCAAGAACGTTGAAAGTTGCGAAATCCACTTGATAAGCAGGGATAAGGAAGGGGATCGCTGGGTTCGGTTAAGTTGACGTGGCGCAAGACAAGACAAGACAGGGACAGAACCAACAACAACAAAGACGGGAGGAATACGGATAAAGAGGGAAGATGTAGTTACTATGAGAGTATGTATCTAAATTTGCAGCGGTCAAGCCTAATATCCATCCCCATATGGTCCTTGCTCCCGAGTCTTCTTTTTTTCTTTCTTTGACAGACACAGACACAAACATAAACACGTAATATTTTAGAACGACGTAAAATAGTATAGGGACCCAGTTTACTACTTTAGATCCATCTCTACTGTTGTAATGCGTGGGATAAGGCTGAGTCTTCAGGTGGATTGGATGGATGTTAGAGGGCTGACCGCTGGCTACTCTACTGTGGACCACGATCGATCAACACTTGAGCAGGGCTGGTGGTGTTACTAGGGATGATGCTCTGTATATGCCATCATCTTATGCTGTAAGCTCTAATTGAGAAGGCAACAAACAGTACATGTACATGTAAAAATAGCTGTTGCTCTTTCAATTACAAGTGGACAGTAAAGTTGCGACATCGTATCTAAGCCCCTTGCTTGCCTACTGCGGGTTTGATAGCCCTGCAGATCTTTTCATACAGCGAGCAGTTCTCTAGGAACGCCACTGTTTCATCTCAAGCTTCACTGGGTCTCACAACATTCATTATATCATGGATGATGAGCACTGAATTCAATTGGAGACTGTCAACCAATCTGAGCATTTTCTCTTTGAGCTGCAGACTGCAGTTCATCCCAAGGCTAAGGCTAAGGCTGTGTAACGCTGCACTGCAATGCACCTCGCCTCTCATAGTCATAGTGGATCAGATCACTTCTGCTGACAGGTAGATCCACCTGTGGTCCTCCATTCCATGATTATGTATGTACCAGGGTATACGGAGTATTAGCTGGACGATAATAACTCCGATATCCATTTCCCGTCTGTCAGGTGAATCGCCAAGTCTTTGTATGTTACAGGTGTCACTTGATTGAACTCACCGTTTCCGACTCCGAGACGATGTCAAGAGAAGAATTAAATCCGCAAATCATGAAATTCGAGTGTAAAACTCAGAGACTGTGTCTGTACAGTATAGATCAAGGATTCATGCAGGTAAGCACAAGTAGGATTTTGGGATCTGGCCCCCAGCCTTACGTCTTATATTCCATCCTAGTGGCTGAGTCCAAATAAACGTCAGCGAAGGATCTGGAGTTGCAAAGATATACGAGTACATTACAAGACATCGGACGATACAAAGAATCTCACGTATCCGTTGCTATGGTCAAGTCCGGGGCAGGGCAGCTTATAAAGCCACCAGATCCCTGATGCAAGGCGCAACGTAAGCCTATCCCGAAGCTTATTTAGATCCAAGCCAAGCAAATCCATCCAATAACTTACACCGCCAAATAACATCCATATTGTATTTACTGCGCATATTGCCTGTAGATGAACTTCTGTCGTTCCAAAAGTCCTCGCATCATGATATATAAACATGCATCTCACTTCCATACAAATGTCCCTTTGGTATCTGAACATCCTCACTATGGAAATCGTGCAACATAAGCCAGCAAATCATCCGTAGAATAAGTGTGCACCATAACTCGCTTGAAGCAAAAAGATATGCTGCGCACTCTGCTTTCCGAGCGTCTTCGCTTTTGGCGGCATTGAACTCTGCATCAGATTCCTTCAGTTTGAAGAAAGTCGCCGAGAAAGATAATCGCAATGCCGGGAGTATTTCTTGGAAGTACGTCTTCATCAGAAGGTCTTCTTTGTCTGCACCTCCAAAGCGTGGGAATGCTTGACCATTGGATGCTGCGTTCATTTGGCATAGAACCTCGTCGAAATGCGATCCTATAACATCATGTACGCTAGGCGTCTGTGAATCCCCGGGGTTTCTGAGGGTCTCGTCCAACTTTTCGAGTACTGAATGAAGGGCATCCTGGGCCTGCCAGCCATAAACAGGAGTGTCTCGTTGGAGTTGGATCTCCGTCTTTGGCGCCAAGAGAGTGTTGAGGTGATGGAAAAGCTGTCCACGAGTTGCATCCGTCTCTTGCTGTAGATATTTTCGATAAGAGATGAGTAGCTTGGGCAGAGAGAATTCTCTGGGACACCAAGCGAAGTAACATGGGTTAGGGATGTATCTGAAACAGAGATCTTTGATGTGGAATATTTGGCCGATCATACCCATTAGTTCAAATGTTACTGCAAGGTGTTAATAAGCTGAAAAGGCATTCGTGGGTATAATGTTGCTTACCTGGGAAGATATGCGATGTCACAGCGCCTTCTTTCAAGAAATAGTTCGCCGACTTGCGATCGCAACCAAAGCCAGTCAAAGTGTCCGCAATATCCGTTCGACTCGCCAACCTAACAAAAGGAGAATCATGGGTATCACCATTAGAAACCTTTCTAAGCGATAGGATCGTCGGGAGTTGTCCAAAAGCAAGCCTCATGGCCTCTAGATCGGGAATCGGCCTATTTTCTTCAAAAATAGCTTTATCCAAGGCTTGAAAATAGAACATAATGCCAAACCCACTGATCTTATGACCTTTAACAAGGTACCCATTACCTTCGGCTTGGTAAACGTTGTAAGTCGGATTAAAGTCACGCCAGTATATACCCAGCATAGCCAGCATCTCTATCAACTGACTCATGGTAGTGGTTGCGTACGGACGGTTGACTGACGGTGGCATATCATCCCAGCTCTTTCTCTCGCTTTGTACAGCTGCGCGAAGATTGTGTTTTCCTGAGATGGAACTTAAGATCGCTTGGGCACTGGCTGGGCGTGGTCTCAGACTCATGATTTGTTGTCTTGTCCAACTCTGGGATTGGTTCTCCATTTTTTGCAGACTTGATAGAAGAGTGAGCCATGTCGCTCTCTCGTTCTTGATCACTCGACCTGCTTTGTTTCTTGTATTGGTAGGAGGTGGTTCAAGATCTGTGCGAGTATCATCCAAACTCTTTCGCGTCCCATCGATAAAGTGCACTTGAGCACCTTGGATAGGCCCATTAGTAGACCCAGGAGTCGAGACAAAGATGAAGGGAACTTCAAACTGGATCTCCGTCCGAAACTCCTTCGACTTCCAGATCTTTGTCCGGGAGTTACTCCATCGTCCCATAACGTTTGCTCCGCAGTTTGGTGGCGAACGGAACTGCTTGAGAGAAAAGGGCGCTTCGGGACTAGGCTCTATAGGAGACTTGACTACACTGCGCATGGTGATAGCTCTCATCAAGTCTGTAGATAAGCGTTGGTTGCCACTCATTTGCACATAGTATTCGGGATGCTTCAGTTCAGTCCTGGACATGATGGGGAATGCTGATAAGATGGATGAGTTGTCAGCGAGACTGAAGCTGGTCATCACCGAACCTGCTATTGAGCGATTGCGAGTCGAGGTTATTGAGAATGCGTCTGTTGAGTTGTACACGCGTTGATAGACATGTGACTTTTCAAGCATCTCTTCGAATTCCTTTCTTGGCGGTGATGAGATTCCATTACTCGCCTTAGATGTAGTCTCGGCTGAAGAAGTGCGCTTCGGTACAGGTCTTGATATCTGAGGAACCATTGATACTTGCAAAGGAAAACTCAAAGACCTCTCGCTCGAATTGAAGCCGTTCCAATGATTTTCCTCTTTATATGATGTGGCCACGGATGAGTTCTCCGTCTCGTCGTCGTCCTCTTTCCAATTAGCGAGAGTCGTCCCCACGGATGATCTATTCGAAGGAAATAGAGCTGGGTTCTCCATAATGTATGTATTGAACAAGGCCTCGATTTTTTCCACGCGCTGCTGAGTGAGTTCGCTGTTTTGTAGAACCTTTTCGATCTTCTTGGCTAGTTTGTCCTGAGATTCCATGATGACCACGTCCGAGTCACTACCTCATGTTAGCAGCTATAGAGTCGATGTGTAGTGAGGCGCACCATTGTAGGATATTCAAGATAAGAGTGACAGAGCTCTTATGAGCCTGCATCTCCCTTATGTACTTAACTACTTCATCCTGCACCCTGAACCACTGAACCTTGTCCCATTTGTTCAAATTCAAAGTCCGATTTTCATCCAACGGCTTGAGCGTTGAAATCAGTCGATCACACGTCGTAACCAATTCGCTAATAGTGACCGTCGCATCATGAATACCAATCGACATCCTCGCCGTCTTTGGTACCGAATCAGGATCATCGATAAGACCCTTCAGTCGCTCGATAGCCCAGTGCAGTTCTCTTGTTTCGGCGTGTGCCCATATTACTGTTCGGGGACAATCTTCAAGAGTAGTCTTTACTTTGTCGAAGACTTTAATGATGGAGGCTGTGACTGTTAAGAGGCCAGCTACGCCACTAGCGATGCTCAGAGGGTCCATGGTAGAGGGTGAGAAGCATGGACTGATCGAGTGGCATTTTGCGAGGGCAACATGGAAGTTATAGTCTCAGCTGAAAATCAGGCTGGCGATTCTTGACTATAACAGGATAGCCATGACCTGTAGGCTGGCAGCCTTGTTGACCGATATTGCCTCAATGATGTAGTGGTGCATAATGTATTCGAGGCGCTGTTTGTCCGGATTACAAATGGGTGTAAGAGCCCAGTCAGTTAAGAACAGATGGTATGGTAAGTCTAATGTTTCAGAATGTCAATTGTTTCGTTTGAGTCTGCCTTGGCTGTTTAGTGAGGCGTTTTTATGCCCGTGAATCCTCTGCATGTTAGGTCCAGGTGCGGCTTGCAGGGTGATACATGTGACATGATTTTGGAACAGCATGTTTCATCATGTGTACCTATGATTTGGAATTATCATACTTCAACATGTCATACAAATTATAACAAGCGAGCAGTGTAGTATTCAATACTCTAGTTGTGTTTGTTGTGTCTTGTTGTAGATATCAACTTGTCTCATGTCATGTTCAGGGTGGCTAGGTACTACGTAGGTACTTAGGTAGTTAACAATCGGCTAGGTCAAGTTAGCCTAGATGTTTGCCAATATTGAATTATCTGCTAACAGCTTATGTTTCTATGAAGGATCAATTCACTTGATCTCACTTGCCATTATCAGTCCCAATACCCGTCCATGCATAATCAGCCGCAACAGACCGGGATCTATTCCCTCCAACCACCTGATAATCTCCACCAACTTCATTCCCCCTCTTTCATCGTCTCTCCCCCTCCTTCTCTCGCCGTCCAGCCCTACGAGCCTAGTCTAGGGCTGACAAGCTGGGTCCTTTGCGAGCGGCAGACTACAGGGGTGTTGAACGGCCCGTCAAGGGTTCTTTTGGGGGCCAAGCTAGACGATATCACCAGAATGAGACCTATCCTGGTTATATTTCTCTGCCAGCCGTCTTACATACATGCAGCCGCTGGAGCCAAGCCCGGCGAAGCGCTTTAACGGCGTGTCAAGTCATAGCAAATGGCAGAGAGTGAATTAAACCCCGTCCCGTGTTTGTGCATCCGGGGTTTGAGATGAGTTGGCCGCTGATGGAGCTGAGACGCTGAAGACTGTGTAAGCGCTTATGTTTCTGGCGTGCATAGTATAGATGTCCCTGGTTCGATCAAGAGGATAAAAGGCGCTTTGGGGGCCTTTATTGAACCTGATTTTCTTTTCATTCTCTTTCCATTTCTCAATTCAGTAAAACTTGTCTTGAGTGAGTAGAGTTTATAGACTCTTCCTCAAACCACCACGCAAGATGTCATCTTGTTCGTCCTCCCCCAGTGGAGCTAATGTCGATGATCTTGGAGACCGATCCAAGGTTACTCCTCAACAGGTCATTGACAAGTTCTGGAAGCAGTTCACGACCAAGAAGCCCGGAAAGGGTAAGATGTTTGCTTCCATAACATACGTTAACACAACTGACAAACTCCAGCCACAACTGTCGTTCCATCCAACACATACACTGAGTTTGCCGCCAAGAGAGGCAATCAAGTCACAACAACAACTTGTCAAGCTTCTTATGATGACGCTGCAGCAACATGCCGCGCCAAAGTTGAAAAGATCGTCAAGGAGTGTCGTCGCGTCAACAAAAGATACCGTGACCCTCACTTCGACATTGAAGTAGACCTCAAGTGGTGCCAGAACGACTGCCTTCGTTCTTTGTCCAACAAAGAAGACGAAGTGCCCGGTATTGACCTCGCACCCGAGAGCGTCAAACGAGTAGGCGAAATATTCGATAGTCCTCGCTTCTATATCGATGGTCCTACTGCCAATGATATCAGACAGGGTCGCAATGGAGATTGTTGGTTCATTGCTGCTCTTTGCACGCTGAGCGAGAAGCCTGGTATGATTGAGAGGCTATGTGTCGCTCATGATACCGATGTTGGCGTTTACGGCTTTGTTTTTTACCGCGACGGCGAATGGATCTCAGAGATCGTTGACGATTTTGTATGTCTTGCTGTGATTTCTGAGTAACTTAGTACTGATCAGTTCACAGCTCTACCTGATCAAGCCCGATTACGATGAGGGTTATCTCGACAGAGTCCTCTTTGACGATATCGAGCGAGTGGACCCTGACGAAGCTTATCGCCGCATCTTCCAATCCAACAGTGGCGCTCTCTACTTTGCTCAGTGTGCTCATCCTCAAGAGACTTGGCTGCCTCTCCTTGAAAAGTGTTATGCCAAGGCTCATGGAGACTACTGTTCCATTGAGGGTGGTCATGAAGGTGAGGGTCTTGAAGATCTCACTGGAGGCATTACCTCTGAGCTCGTCACTACTGATATTCTGGACAGGGTTAGTTCTATGCAGCCAAATATCGTGAGAACGAGGACTAACCAACACACGTATAGGAGTACTTCTGGAAGGAACAACTTCTCAAGGTAAACGACGAATTCCTTTTCGGGTGTAGCACTGGCGTTTTCGGTGGGTGGGGTGAGCGTAAGGGCATTGTAGAGGGCCATGCCTACTCTATTCAGAAGGCCGTCGAGATTGACGGCAAGCGATTACTCAAGGTCAAGAATCCTTGGGGCAAGCATGAATGGACGGGCCCGTGGAGTAAGTGAATACCTTCCTGTTAATATGGCACACTTGCTAACCAATACCAGGCGATGGCTCAAAGGAGTGGACAGCCGAGTGGCTTCAAAAGCTCGACCACCGCTTCGGGGATGACGGAGACTTCTGGATCTCATATGAAGACTTGCTTAGAAAGTACCAGACTTTTTCGAGAACCCGTCTCTTCACCCCTGAGTGGCGTGTCACTCAACTCTGGACAACATTTGCTGTCCCTTGGGTTCTGGACTACCACGACTCGCACTTTTCCTTCACTCTCTCGAATTCGGGTCCTGTAGTGATCGCCTTATCTCAACTCGACGATCGTTTCTTCAGAGGTCTTGAAGGCCAATACCGCTTTGAGCTCAACTTCCGGCTGCACAAGGCCGGTCATTCAGACTATGTCATCCGCAGCCAAGCTCCGTTCTGCATGACACGCTCTGTCAACGTCGAGCTCGAGCTCGAAGCAGGCGACTACGAAGTCCGCGTCAAGATCAATGCGACACGCGACCTGGACATCTTGCCCATCGAGAAGGTCATTAAGAATAACGCCAAGTCCCGCCGTGAGAAGCTGCTCCGCATCGGTCTTGCTTACGATCTCGGCCATTGCAAGGGACGATTCGTCGAGACTCCTGAGGAGAAGAAGGCTCGTCAGGAGCACGAGAAGAAGATTAAGCAGAAGAGACGAGAGAAGATCAAGGCGAAGCTTCTCAAGGAACGCGAGAACAGCCATTTTATCTTGAAACAGGAGTTCCAGAGGAGTGAGCACAGACGACTTAAGAACAAGCAGAAAAGAAAGCTCAAGGAAGCTGCTCTGAAGGCTAAGAGAGATGCTCGCCTAGCGGAGAAGAAAGCTCTCAAAGCTGAGAAGGTTAAAGAAAAGGCGCTGGAGGCTAAGGCTAAAGCCAAGGCAGAGGCGATGGCAAAGGCAAACGCGGAGGCTGAAGCAGAAGCAAAGGAGAAGGTTGAGTCAGAGGCAAGAGCACAGGCTGATCAAAAGGTTGAAGAGCCAGCTGAAAAGTCTGAGGCTGATGCCGTAAAGCCTGAAGAGCCCATGACCCCTGAATCCGATAACTCGGATGAAAAGGATATCGCAGAGGAGAAGCCCGCCGAGGAGAAGCCTGCTGAAGAGGAGACTAGCACGGAGCCTGCTGCTGAAGAGGCTGAAGCATCGGGCTCAGACTCGGAATCCTCATCTTCATCTGAGTCAGACACCGAAGAAGAGGTCGAAACTGACGTCGAAAGTGTCGGCACCCTCCTCGATCTCGCCGACCGTGAAATCTGGATCCACGTCGACAACTTCAACGGAGAAGTCCCTGCCTCAGATTCCGATTCCGACTCTGACTCATCCTCCAACTCTGGCCCTGAAGCAGACGACGTCGAGAAGGACCCCTGGAACGCTGTCGTAGTCGTCGGCATCCGTATCTTTCACAAGGGTCTCGGCGAAGGTGAGGAGGATGGCGATCTCAACCTTAAGGTGATCCGACCTATCCCCTTCGGCAAGGATGACGAGGAAGTAGACGTCGAGAAGAAGTGTAGCACCAAGGTTCTGGATGTGGATGATAGTGCTAAGGATGCTACACTTGTGGGGGATACAGCGGAGAAGATCCGATTCATCAAGGGGGACAGTGCCAGGAGAAGAACTGTTACTTCTATGTTCTGATGTACATGATTTATGATATTTAGGTAGTTTAGCGGAATGGATTTTAGCTGTCTCTTGGGCCACGGTTACTTACCATGGCATGGTGTCTGTTATTATGATAGCATTTAAAGAACTCTACTCAGTTTGAGGTTCCATTTTGTCCCGTTACCCTTGATACACTGTTCCTGCTCACAGGATATTCAAATTGTAAGTCCCAAACGCCTGAACATGTCTGCTCTTGTCCCATATCAATACAGGGCGATGCCATAGAAAAACGCCAATCGTCAGCCTCATGCTCATACTCGTACTCATACTCATACAGATCTCCTACGTCAACACATCTCGCCACACATCTTGCTTCTCTGATGCCACTTCGCTTCATTTGGGGTTATGGGTGCGTATCAAATCATTTACAACTCTTCTCACTGCATCTTGCACGTCTGTCACTAACCACCACTGCAGCCTCCCTCCTCATCCATCAGACCCACACCAAAACCACAACTACATTCAACACAAGCCATCTTGGAGTAGAGAAGGACATTGAAGCTTCTAGTTTCCTCCCTTCAAGCTGTGTTGTTTGCATGTGTCTGTCTGCCGTTCTGTAGAACACCACTCTCCGCATCAAACAGAGTCCTTTTTGCATAGTAGCAACAAGCAACTCGTCGTCCACAGAAAACAACATCTTATCCCCTTTGATCATTGATCAATCTGGCCTTCAGCCCACCACTCTCACGCACGCATCCACTGGTCTTTTTTTTGCCGCCAAGCGACAACACAAGCTCTCCCGAGGCTTGATCTTACCCGCTACCACGCGGGAACTTCACTGATCAAAGCCTGAGTCTCTGCGCTTTTCTTTTCCAAGCTCAACAACCAACATATCGCCTCGCGGGGTATATCCTTCGCAGGGTGCCGTAGAATTTTCGAAAGTCGTTAAGAGCCACGTGACAGCGTCTGTCGTTCAAATCGTAGTAGTAGTCCTTGGGTGAATGATCCAAAGTTGTGTCTGAGGAAAGGTGCCAAATACGGAGAAACCGTCTAGAGACCCCCTAGTAACCAAGGATCCATGCAAACAAGTCTAGGTGAATGTTGGAAAAAGGAAATTCGTTGGTAGATGTCTTTTCCTGCCAAGAGTCGGCAATCCCTAGCTGAGCAGATGTGCATGGCAGCGATTTTACTGCTTTGGCCATGCATGCTCGCGGGGACAATGCGACTATCTTCAGGGTAAAGATAAGAAAGAGGTCCAAAGATGAATTTAGACAAACCGAAAATGCCGTGCAAAGCCAAGGCCAGCCAAGCGATGCTGGCAATTGCATGCTTCGGATCAAAATAGACAAGAACCGGAACAAAGATATAATACGAGGGTAAGGATGATGAGTATGTTCACGTGTCGGCATCAAAAAAAAGAAAAGAACGGTAAAGAAACAAAGTCGGAGGTCATCTCAGACCGAAGCCACGGGAACAATCAGTTCCGAGGGGCCGCTGTTGGTTTGTCTGCAACTGAGGCAGAGCCCCAACAGCTATCTTCATATTGTGTCTAAGCCACGGGAGCGATAGAAGCAACCGGGGGAGCAGGAACGCTGCCAATGTCAACCTCAGGAGGAATCTCGCCAACACCAGGGGCGTTCTTCTGAGGGCAGTCGCGAGAGATGTGTCCAGCCTCACCGCACTGGTAGCAGGTCTTTCCAGCGGTGTTGAGAGGGCCACCGTTGGGAGCAGTGCAGTCGCGGGAGATGTGGCCGAGCTTGCCGCAGGCGTAGCACTTCATAGCCTGAGCCTGGCAGTCACGAGCAAAGTGGTTGGGACCACCGCACTTGTAGCAAGTGGCAGGGCGAGGACCACCGGCAAAGCCACCTCGGCCGTAGCCACCGGGGAAGCCACCACGGCCCATAGGAGCACCGCGGCCCATGGGGCCAGGGCCAACGGGGTTAGGGCAAGCGCGCTATCATACAAAGTCAGTTATGCTTCGAGGTGAAGAGCAGAACTTGCACATACAGCAAGGTGACCGGGCTGGCCACAGTTGTAGCAACGACCGCTGGTACCGGTGCCGCTCAAGCGGAGGGTAGGGCAGTCGGCCTGGACGTGGCCAAGACCCTGGCAGTGGTAGCACTGCTTGGCCTCAGTGGTTCGGGGAAGAGGGCATCCGTTGGACTCGTGGCCTTATAAGAATTAGACATCGATCGCATTGTGAGTATCAAGGTGAACATACCAGGCTGCTTGCAGTTGTAGCAGAGACGCTCGGCAGAGGAGCAGACCTCAGCGTAATGGCCAACATTGCCACACTTGTAGCAAGCACGTCGAGAGAGAGAAGACATTTTGAAAATAAAGGGTCTAAGTCAGTGGTTAGCAACAAAGCTCGTTGAGACAAGGCTGCTGTATGCGGTTTGAAGCTGCCATTCCCGTTGTCGTCCAACTGCACCAGCTCCATACTGATAGTGCGGTGTTTTGACAACAGCATGATGTATAGATGCCAGGCCGGTAGGAATCGCGCTATATCGGGCTGATCATGCATGCATCTTTCGAGCCAGGCAGACAGGATGGTTTTCCATGATTAACGACAGTGAAAGCATCTCGAGCTTTACAGGTAGTGTCGCTAGAAATACAGGAACGTTATCCATGTCGAATCGCATTGTCGGGTGCCAGCGACGACCAAGTCGTGTATATGTCATTTGCTTTATTGACAATCGTCATATCCGGATATGATATTTCCGGATCGCGAAACCCCGCACTTGAGCTTTTGCCGAGGGGCAACACCAAGATCAAGGCCATTGCAGAAATCGCGATATCCAGCATTCCGTTCGGACGGACCATTGTAGACCGGAGGTTGCGCCGGGATGTCGGGTCGTACACGGAGGCCAGATGCGGAAAGTAGTTGTAAACGTCTTGACGGGTGACGGAGGGGTCAAATGCGGGATTTCTTGGGTCGGCGAGAACGATAGCAGCAGGCGAAATTTGAAGCGAAACAACAAGTTGATATTAATGCCATTTTCGAATTATTCGAGTGCGAAAGACCAAAGTGGTCGATGTCGTAGTAGCCGAGACCATATAATTCCAGGCGTTGTAGTCGGTCGCGCAAAGGAGGGGCAGCAACAAACCGCAGCGCACAGCAGAGCGCAAAGCAAAGCACACAACGCAATGCAAGCAACTAAAAGCATCAACGTACGTACCTTTGTGGCTCGGAGGGGGAGCTTGATGGGTAAGAGGAATACAAAAGTAAAAAATACGGTCCAATAGGTGTATTATGAATGAACAAGGGAGTATTGGAAGAAACCGAAAATGGCACTTTCAACACCAAGAGATATATTCAGAGTTGTTTAGTCTTTGTTCTCAAAAGATGGGAATGGAAATAATTTTTAATTAAAAAATTTTCACAATGAGGGGAGCACACACAGAAGGAGCGAATGACACACTACCTGCCCTTTTTCACCTTACGACTGGACGACGACCCGACCCGACCTGACCCCAGGGAACCTAGAACCAAGGGAACCTACTACCTAGGTACCAACTACGAAGTGGAATGGTTGGATTGTGGACTTTTGGATTGTGGATTGTGGGGAGGGGCGACCCAACTCCTCGACTCAGCGGCGTGACGGAGGCTAAGAGGCTAGGAGTAATAAGCCTACAGCAAGAGGTCAACCTGGGCAGGAGGGGGAGGGGAACTTGCGCCGGTCTCTTTCCCACATTGATTGCCTTGGGTTGATGAGATAGATAGCTGACTGTGTCATGATGACCTACCTTCCTTCTGCAGTTGATACAAGCAGCTATCCATTACCACTTACCCTAGGCAGGTGTGAATGATATGGATAACTTCATTTCACATTCACTGACCCTAGACTCATCAGTTTATCTGTCTATGTACTCAAGTTCCTCCCTTCACACTTCCTTCTCGCTGCTCTTTTAACTTCGCTTGCAGTCACGCGTATTCAAGCGCGACGACACTAAAGAACAAAGAGGAAAGATGCCACCGGCTAATCGCCCAATCATCACGGATATTCGTCCAGTCTTCTTCACACCTTTAACCTTCATTGAACCTGACTGGTTTGGGAAAGAATAAGAGCAAGCCTGGAGCTAGCTTTTAGCAACAATTAATGGAAGACCGCTTCTTATTTGACCGTTCCTGCCAAGCGGCATGTTCACCGGCCGTTTGACTTTAAAGTATAAGCGCACGTGATGGTATCAGCAACCTTTCAGTAGACGACCTATGAGAAACACTGGATCTCAATCAGCTTCAACAGGAGGGCACTAAACCGTTGTCCTCGACTATGTACCTAGGTAGTATCTAACTTGCAGCTGTTATTTCCTCGAAAGTCTCTTGGAGCATTTACAGTTTCTTAGCAGTTGTCAACGGCAGGGGCAAACCCACACCTGGCGAGCGATGACCTTCTGAAACTAGCCATGAGATATTAATTATTCCTTACCCTGTTCTGTCCGACAAGATCGAGATACGCAGGCTGCTTTCGGCTGTAGTCGAATTCACCGGCGAAGTGTCATCGCTTCTGGGTCCATCAAGGGTCAGTGTTTTCAGCTGGAGTTCAAGGCCGTAATATTGCTTTTCTTCTATCTGGTATCTGAACGCTTGTAAGATATCCCAAAAACTCCGCAACGTCTGTTTCAAAACAGCAGAAACTATGTGACATTCGCTAATATGTATTCCAATGCCGTAGATACTCGTAGATGCTCAATTCAACAATGCCCTTCATTGGGCTCTGGGGTCTTCAGATGCTTTCACTTTGTGTAGCTAATAGTGTGCGGGTTTGAGATGCTTTCAATCACTTCACTACTCAGTCGTTACCCGAGTCACTCTACCTAACTCTGATGGGTGAGTAGGAAGAGGAACTTCGGTGCTCGGCGCCGTAGATCGAGGTTGTGCCTCAACTACATACGAGATACCATCTTCAGATACATATGAAGGTGGACGAGGGCCAGACCGTGTACTGGGTCTTATTTCAGAAAGATCCACATTCTCGTTGCGCTGCCAGAACAGACGATCTGGATCAACACGCTGCAAACTGTTAGATCACAACTACAACTTTATACTCAAGGAATCAAAACTTACCACTGTCTCACGCCAGCGGCCATAAGCAGGAGGTAGCGTTTTTGTTACTTCGCTGTCTCCGTCAATGGCCTCTTCATCCCGCGCGAGGACTACTGGAATAGGGACTGGAGGTACTGCATATCGCGGGCCACGGTATCGAGGAGGTCGACTTGCCCGCAAAGCAGCCTCACGGTTGCCCTTTATTATTAGTAGGCAGAGCCTTATCAGTCCGTGGAAGAAGAAAGCAGCTGCAAAGAGGATAACGAGAATGAGCATGATGTTCATCTCACGCGTGTTGACTTTGTTGGTCATTGAGAGGCAGAGATCTACACTTGGTCAATGTCGCATTCGAATGTGAGAATTTCAATCGGACTTGTGACTTACAAACGGTAACGAGTATGATCAGAAACAAACCCGATGTCATACATCTCAGGATCTGCGCCCTCATACGCCTAGATCGAACCCATGGTATACATCCCAGAAAGTACTTGGGGTGTCGATGTTCACGGCTTCTGCGCGATCGATGATCACGATCTCTGTCATGGTGTTCTCTCCTCCTTCTTTCCCTGCTAATAGGCGCACCTAGAATTTCGGAAAGATGCGCCTCCAAAGGATCAACGGAAGTGTTTTGTCGACGTCGTTGACCTCGAGTTTGTTGCGATTCTGAAAGAGTTGCGACGGGCTCTGGTCTTGTTGGCGATAAAGGTTCGGCGACAGGTAATAACGGTGCTGGAGAGGCAGTTGCATTGCGAATATCATCAGGTTGCGACGGGCTGCTGTCACGGCCCCATCTTCGCAGGAAATTTGGTATCGCGAAACGTCGACCGGCATTCGGTCGACTCGAATTAGAGTCTTGGGACTTGACGCTCTCGATTTCGGCGAGCTGAGGCTGTCCAGTCATGGAAGCAGGTTCTCTGCGACTCAACAGCCGTGAAAGAGGCGCAATAATCGGGCGAGACTCTGAGGTACTGAGCTGACGCTGCCCAGCTTCGATATCGACATTGGCGTTGGCATTGGCAACGCCTTCATTCGAGCTTCCACCTCGCTCCATGCGTGATCGTTGTATAAGATCAGCACGAAGCCTCTCCATGTCGGGATGGGCCAGAGGCATCTTTTCTCAGCGGGGACCGAGGCAAGTATATACGATCGATGGGTACCGTTATGTACGACTCAGGTAGAGCGACTAAGATGGCGCTATCGTGGATTTTTGACTAGGTAGCAAAAGTAGAAGAACATACGATTACACGCTCAACACGTAGAAGAGTTTTGTTGTACCATCTCGGGCACTACGTATTAGTATAGTAGAGAGGAATAAACACGCAGAAGGAAAATAAGAGGAAAAAGAAACGATCAAGAAGCCTGTCTTGAACGCGAGATTGTGACTGCAAGCACACAGCAAGGGACGACGAAGACGGACGAGGAACAGCAAGTGACAAGAAAACCAATAAAAAAGAGGAGACAAGTCGATAAATCGCAGCCAATGCAGCCCCAGCTCAGCTTCGCTATGATCTAATTATCTAGCTAGTGGGCTCTCGAATGGGCAGATGCCCCGGCTGGGAGTTTGTTATTCACACAAGGATCCCTTTATTTGGCCCCTTGATTGACAAACGGCCCATGTCATGACAACCTAGGCTCAACCTATTCTGGTCTTAGTCTAGGTCAAGGCAACCTGCAGTAGGGAACGGGTCCTCCGAAGGGACAAACTGTGTCAGGGATCTCACGATCCTCGACTTCAAGGGTGTTCGCTGTCGAAGCTTTGAGCTTATCAACACTTTGACGGGTGAGCGGACGTAAACAACAGGGATTGAAACACACACAAAGCAAATGCTCCTGCAGCTACATAACGATATGTCGCTGTTTGCGGAAGAAACACTGGTTCAATTGGTCTCGGACACATCTGCTAAGAAATTATCACGCAACACAGACAGTCGTTCTAGCTGAATGGATTGGCCATTCCGTGCGGTAGAAACGTGGGCTGTGGAGATCTACAAATTACTTACTCAGTCCGAGCACCCATCCAGGGGTAACCAGACCAACTGCAGTGTAGAACTAACCTGATGCGGTTATCTTTCTGACTCTGTCACTGTTCCCAAGCTTGGCCGTCTCGGGTTGAAGCGTACTCACAGCCAACCGAATTTGGTGCAGGGAGCACATGAAACTTCCCTCTTCAGGCTATTCGATCAAGTGGACGAAAAAGTCGCGAATAATTGGGGTTGCACCGAACCCAATGGCCTCTGATTATGATTGGTAGGCGATGTGGCTCTGAAGCTTAATCGTGTTTGATCTTCAAGGGCATGACAGAGCTCTGCTTTATTCATTGACTATTTGCAGTTGTGAGGGATTGCTTCGAAACACTCTATGCGTGCCCCAGCTCGTGTCTCATGTTTGATGCAAGCCAGAACGCCTCCTTCACCCTTCCCAATGTTAATGTGAATATTGTTAAAACTGTACAGCAATTGTATGCATCAATCCGCTTTTCTAGCCGTCGCCGTCACTGACTCCCTCAAGTTAAATATTACGCTCCCTGGCAATAATAGCCAAAGTCGCACAAGGCTCCCTGTCTCATCGTAATGATGACCCTTCAGCCTTGGTGGGATCAAACATCGGCCTGGGCAAGTCCCTGAAGGCGCAAAGTATTTCCCAATGGTCCTGATAATGGTCGCGTGCATGTCTCGTATTGATATCGCCAGGGAGCTATGGTAGATTAGAATATCGGGTTACTGCTAACGCCGCTCATTTCAGCTCGCCGAGAAGCATTGTGCGGTCTGATGAAGCCGAAAGTACTGTATCTCGTTAGTTTACCGACTTGACATGGTGGGCGACATGACTTACGAATAGGCTCCTTTCCTGGCGAGAACTCAGCACAGTTGACTGTGCCCTTGTGACCTGGCAGCTTGTAGGCGAGCTTGCCAGTCTCGCTTGACCATACCATGACTGTGCCATCACCTGACGCTGCTGCAATTCTCTTGCCATCTGAATCCCAGCTTGCTCCCAGAAGATTCTTCTCGATTCCCATAGTTGCGCCATCAAAGGTTCGGATGTGTCTTTCTGTAGGTGCGAAGGGTCGGATATCCCATGTTCGTACGGTAGAGTCCATAGCATACGAGACAAGCGATTGAGAGTCTGGCGAAACCCTCAACGAGGTCACGGTGTCGGAATGACCCAGCATGGAGTATATCACCGACTTCTTTCGCAAGTCCCACACTCGAATGTCGTTGTCGATACCGCCTGCGTATATCTCGTTGCCAGCTTCTGACACAGCAATCGCGGTGATGGGGAATTCGGTTTGGATGTAGTCGACGGCATTCTTTGATCGAGGATCCCAGATTCCGATAGTTGAGTCGTCGCTACCACTGACCAGCAACTCTTCTCCTCGTCTGCTGATTCCCAAAGTGTTGATGACTTCCTCGTGTCCAACATATCTGCGAATTCGCGTGCCTGATGTCAAATCCCAACTCGCAAGGTGCATGTCCGCTGATGCACTGTATAGAATTTCCGAGTCGCGGGACCATTGTAAGTCCAAGATAGCACCCCGATGTCCGTTCAATATGCCATAGTTTTCGCAATCGCCGTAGGTTCTCCAGAGCACTATTCATGTCAGTTCAATTCGTGCACAATAAGCCATTCATTACTTACTTATTGATCTGTCCATGCCACCAGACGCAATCAAGTTGCCTGTAGGATCAAACTTTGCTGCAAAGATCTCGCCCGAGTGTCCTGACAGTTCCATAACAGGAGCTTGCAGTCCACTTGTTCGTGGTGCCTTCACGGATTAGCCAAGTTGTCACCAAACCCCAAACCAAGTCTGAACTTACCGATTGCACCAAAGCATTGCTTGACGCGTTCAAACGCGCGACGGCGCCTGTGGAAGAGTTGACATTCTGTCGCTTCACAAGTGATTGGGAAGAGCCAGGATCGTCGTCAGCGGGACGCTTTTCGGCAGACATTGTTAATTTTGGAGAAGACTAAAGAAAAGGTTGACCCGATGCGACTCTGCTTTTGTGAATGCGCCCGCTTTTCGTCAATTTGCAGAGGTATAAAATGAGCTTGGAGCTTGCTGCTGCTTCACTTTTAACGATGGTGGTGGACTTCCCATGCAAATCAAGCTCCCGAATAATTGATAGCCGGGCCGGAATTGTTCCTGGCGTCGGCATTCCAACGCTCCGTCCACCGACGTCCCAGGGCGGTGTTGGTGCCATCGCTTCACCTCCCTGGTTGCGGCTAGCTACAGGACGTTGTACAGCTCTAGAGGTGCATTATAACTTTGTGCTGTTTTATCTGATATAGACTTAACTTATCAAACCTACCCACTTAGTTGCAAAGCTTGCTCGTGACATCCACGTTTGTCGCTTGTCTCACGTCCATCCCCCTCTCACAGTCGTAACGATGGCTTCTAACAAAGCGACTCGCTTGGGCGAGGAGTAAGTTCACCACACAGCGTCTTGGTCGCAAACAAATATTATTGCAACTGCTAACTGGATGCCAGAATTTGGAAGTACGAAACACCTACATGGTCGCGAGATCGAATGTTCCTCTGACCAGAATAACAGAACCCGGATCGACAAGGTCAACGCAGAGCTGGTCACTTTGACCTACGGAACTATTGTCGCACAACTCTGCAAAGACTACGAAAGCGATTATGCGGAGGTCAACAAACAGCTTGATAAGATGGGATACAACATTGGTCTACGATTGATCGAAGACTATCTTGCCAAATCCAACACCATGAAGCGATGCGCCAACTTCCGCGAGACGGCCGAGATGATTTCTCGAGTATGAACAATTATCATATGATCTATGGTATTGGCTGACAAGAGGACAGGTTGGATTCAAGATCTTTCTCAACATCACTCCCCAGGTTCTGAACTGGACAACCGAGAACGACCAATTCTCGCTGGTATTCGAAGAGAACCCCCTAGCCGACTTTGTTGAGCTCCCCGACGACGGGCGAGCGCAAGACCAACTCTGGTACTCGAATATCCTATGTGGAGTGCTGCGAGGTGCACTTGAAATGGTGCAGATGCAAGTTGAGGCTCACTTTGTTAGCGATGTCTTGCGAGGCAATGATACCACAGAGATGAGAGTTTCGCTAATCCGATACATCGACGACGAACTGCCACCTGAGGATGACTGAGAAATTCAGAGGAATACCTAGTTACGAATGTGACGACGATTTGGCGCTTCGCAAAAAAAGCTATGGACGGCAGCCATACGGTAACCTAGATATTGAGGGACAGCATATCTCCAAAAACAAAAAAGATTACCGACGGCATGCATGACGACATATCAACCAGGACGTTTGGTATGCAATGCAAACTCAGAAGGCATTTATCAATCTTGCGACAGTTGGCTAGAGATCATGCATGGTACGTGTAAATACCCATGGAGAGGAGGACAGCTGTCAGCCACGTGCTAGACTAGAAACGCACGATTAATAAAGATCACGCCAGACATCGGCGATTAACATAATAGATCGAATTAAGAATTGCTCTTTTCTTGAACTTTGAAACGGAATGATTTATAGTACAATCAACTGCGATCAAGTGTAGTTTATGCCTCCTATCAAGGCCCCAATGCTGATAGTCAGGGACAAGTTGGGATTGATAAAAGCTAACGTCAATCCCCACGAAATGGAACACGATCGATTGACAGTCATTAGATGGAGCAAGGCGGGATCTGTTAGCGGAGGAACAAGCTCAGGCCAATGACGGAGACGCTCATGCCTGAGGCAACAACATCAGCCTTTTTGCCTGAGCTTGGCTCCCTTTTTTGTCTCCATATCATGCCTCAGGTCTCAAGACTGACCATTTTCAAGCCTTGGTCTGAAAATTACGCACCTTGGGCTGAATTTTACGTACCCTAATGTAACGCGCCAAGGATGGGCGCGCCAGTCGTCCGGAAACCTTTCTGTACCTAGACCAGGACCGCAGGGCGCGCGCCATTAGATCAGGGTCCAGTCGTTTTCCTGTGGGGTGACGCGACCCGACCTCGATCATTCGGGTCCGCTAACTCTCAAACCTTGAAGGAAAGCCCCTGAAGAGCATCCACTACAACTACGGCCCAGGCCGCTGGAGGTGCTGAGATGCGCTGGGCTCACTGAGCCTCACAGGGCACCGTATCTCAGTTTGGCGGCCCGGGTAGCCCTGTGGTAAATCCAGCCTCCCAATCCTGGTTAGAAGCGGCTTGTTGCCGTGCATGTTCCATGTGTATCAAACCAGTCTCGGTAGTTCTGGCCAAGTCGAAATGTCTTTGACCAACTGATAGAACAATGGATGGGTCTGGCTCCGGCGAGCTGTCATATTAAATCGTGCTGAACATGAAAATCTATATGCTCTGTATCCATACCAGGCCGAATTATATCTATAATTCTATACCCATGATCGACCGTCCCGACTTCTCTTAGCTGCAAGGAGGCAAGGCATCGCATCTTGGTGGATCTCTCCCCAGGTCCCAGAGCAACCTAAGCTTTGGCAGACGCCTGGCGGCCATTAAAATCCAGCGTTGTACTTTGGTCTTTTACCATTTTGGACCAACCTAAGGTTTGGCGTAGTTGTACCTAAATTGCATGCATCTAAACATCCATCGAGATGCATCACTGCAAATATTCAAGAAGCAGAAATATGTAACGTTTAGTTGGCGAGCACTAAGCAGGAAACGCCTTTGAAGGGGCACATTCAGTAACAGGTGATGATTATTCACAGATCCAATTGAGAGCACCTTATAGGGTCGGAAAAGGATAGAAGGGCTACAAGAACAAGAAAAGTTTCCCGTCCTCCCACTCATTATGGAACTGGACTCAACACCCACCGCCCAAACCCAAGGACCGACCGACCACGTTTTTCGCCCACAACTTCTGTCTTGCTCCTTTTCATTCTCACACCTCTTTCTCTTCTGTCAAACAAAGCATATCATTCCCCTTTGCTCGGCCTAGTGCCGCTTGATTTTGGAAACTTCAAGTCAGAGCAGCTGTCGCGTTTGATAGACGACAAACGCAATTCAGGCAGACTCATCAGAGTCTGACGTTGGGCCTACTTTCAACTCCACGAACGGTATCATACTGTGGTTCCCGTCCTCCACTGTTCCCGTCCGTTTGGCGTCTGAATCCCTTCCGTTTGCTGTCGGTACCTTTATTAACGGGTTCCTTACATATAATTGAGAGGTACCCGTTTTACCTTGGGGCGCGTTCCGTTGAATTTCCTAGGGTACTTATTATTTGCCCTGGTCCCCCGCCAGTCCTCGAGTACCCTCCCACCCCTGGCCCACCCCAGCCAGTCTCCGTCTGTGTGCTGTCTTCCTTTTTTTTTACGCTGAGAATCGAGCACTGAGCAACTGAGGAGGCCATTCACTCGAGAGCACAAGCCCAGCGCCCACTTTCCACTCCCAGTTACCTCGACACTCCGCCAAATCCAACCTACACCAACCACACCATATTCATCCACCATACTTT